>JAUBNY010000176.1:589077-671135 GCA_032275445.1 Crypturellus soui
CCACTACCATACTCCCGCTGGACCCTATCTGACCTTGGCTGTGTGGTGCTGTTTGCCGTGTCTATGTGACGCTCCCCATCCCCCTTCTCGTCTAGTTTAAAGCCCTCCTAACCAGGTTGGCCAGCCTTTTGGCCAACCCTTTTTTCAATTTTTCAATAATTCAATTTTTCAATAATTCAATTTTTCAATAATTCAATTTTTCAATAATTCAATTTTTCAATAATTTTTCAATATATTTTATTGCTTATACATCTGTTCCTTTAAAAATACACCAGTGATTTTGCCTTTATTTATTTATTTATTTATAAGTCAAAAAAGTTGGTATTTGCTAAGCTAGCACAGATGTATCAATTGTGTGATAGTTTTCCTACATATTTTTCCTACCCAGGAATTTTCTGTGGCACAAATGAAGTATGTGCTGTCAAGTGTCAAATTTTTAATGACATACATATAAGATTTAGAAAATGCTAAGACTACAGTTTCAGTCTTACTCATATTTTGTCTGAAATTATCAGAAGAATAAGAAATTAAGGAGCTATGCTCCAAATTGTATTCTATTTGCGTGCCCTTGAGCCAGACATCAGCATGGAAGCTGCACAGCTATTCAAAATCCTGTCAGCTTGGGCATTTCATGGCAAGGAGTGTCATCCTGAATTTCTAGCTTGAGTTTACTACCAGGTCAGGAGCTACTACCAAGAAAAGAAAGTATTTTAACAGAATGGCTAATGATATGAGTTCTGACTGACTACCTAGGCCTAGATGTCAGGCGGTTTAGTGATAAGTATGTAAGAATAAGCTCTGGCAAGTGAGCTATTAAGTCAGTGGAGAGAAAACTTAACTCCACTTGACACTACTCCAGGCAAAGTGCTGGTGTCAAAGGTTGACTTCTTCCTATAACACTTTCCATTCCCTTAAGTAATAGCTGTTTCTCCGATGCCCTTCTGCCTCTCCCCAACTTCCAGACTTTGTTTCTCTTTGGAGATGTTTCCATATCGAAGAGAACAGGAACTTGTCCGAGTCCCTCCAACTACTCTGTTCAATGTTTACCACTGAGTCTACTTGCTCCCAAACACACAAGGTTCTTCCCCTGCCTCAGAACTAAACAATACCTACTTCAACATGTATTTTCTAAGACAGTGGTGGCCTTGTTGAGAGAAATATCCTCATAATGAAATTTTAATTAGTTAATAATAATAAAAAACTTATATTTTTTAAAATGTCACCTTCCACTATTGTATTAACTGGATTCCCTTTTCTGGCTTTCTTTCTCCCTTTCTTTTACAAGTATATATTATATATGTATCTTTTACATCCATAACTACATAGCAATTTACATTTGGAATAGAATAACTCTCTTATTTAAAAAAAATCATTTCATAAGTGAAATATAGAGCATTCAGTACAAGACGAAGAATGAATGCAAAAACAATGAGGTAACAGTGAACTTGCTTCCAGTACCACTTATTTATATATTTATTCATGTTCTGTGTTTTGGGGAATTACAAAGCCCCTGGTGCTGAATAATTCATGGTTTTTATTAGAATTCTTTCTGCATTTTTCTACTGCAGGCAAAAATACAATTTCCAAATTGCAAACAGTTGACAAAGGTCAGGTTTGCATAGGGCCATCACCTTCTTTTTACTTTTGGGATGCAAGCATAGCAGAGAGGATAATGGCTTTTCCCAGAGGAAAATATCATTAGATATTTTTTAATAGCAAGTACACAAAATGCTAACGTTGCGTATGCACTTTCAGCCCTCTGTCTACTGGAAAAGAAACAAAAAGGAACCAAAACAAAGCACTTCTTTTGCTCAGAAGGGGGGAAAGTTAATAACAGTGCTGATAATATATTTTTTCAGGCAAAACTGAATGCTACTTAAGTTGCTACTGCTTCTGTTTGGAACTAATGCAACAGCGTATTCTAAATGAACAAACAGATGCAATCGGTTTTATGAAAAGCCACCGCCTTCTTGTTTTCCTCTAAGATTTAAGTATGGCTTAAACCAATGCCTTGGAAAACCAGCCTGTACTTTCATTCTTAATAATACATGATTTACCACTGGCTGTTTTTTCTTCTTAGAACAGCAAGGCTTTCCTTTATCTGGTACTCCAAGTGGAAGGTGCTAACAGAATACGAAAGCTGGTAGTGCCAAGTTCCCTCCTCCCCCCCCCTTTTTTTTTTTTTTAAACACAGTTGAGAAATAACCATCAATATAAAATTCTCAAAAGACTGGCTAGATTTAAAAGCTACCTATATCCCTCAGAAATCAAAGATCTTAGTCTTTTTCATTTTATCTTGGCAAAAAGTAAAACAGGCCTGGAAAATCGTATTTGTGCCTAAAAAAGAATTTTTCTGTTGCAAGTTTTGTAAAAGACAAAAATAAATCCTTTAAGGCCAGTGAAAGATGTGACATAGAAAACATGCGAGAGGAAGGGCGCACGGAGGACAGGAACCATGCACAAGTTTTCTGGGAGGCTCTGGCAGCACATCACCTAAAACGCTGTCACAACGCAATGCTGTGAGGGCATCACATGCAGCAGGAGACCTCTCTCCCCAGCCTTCACAATACATGTGCAATCTCCAGGAACTGTGACACAAAAATATTAATTTGCATTTTCATATATACCTTCTCTTTGAAACATGTATAATTGCGCAAGACTGATGGAAGAGTCCTTGGCAATGATTCATCGGAATTCTCTGCACAGGACAATAAATCAGTGGGGTCGTTCTTCCCATCCATCAGAATGGCTAGCACATGGCAACAAAACTAAAATGGTGCCACACATCACTCCTACTTCATAACGTCCAAACTACTGATTCCCAACCAATATCAGCATTTCTGTAGGCTGCCAAAGAATTCATGAGGTGAAGCACAGACTGAAAGACAAAAGAAAATCTGAATGTCAGAGTAGGGAGGATGACGAAAGTGCATGTTTGGATGAGGGGGTGGAGACTGTCTCACTACCCGAATTTTGTTGAAAGTGGCTATTTTAAGCCAAGTTGCCTGCAGGAAATGGATGAAAAATAAAACTAAGCAAGCAGTGATTTCTGAGGGTACTTGGTCCATTGGTAAAAATACCTAACGAAGGCAAAAATATTATTTCTTGACCATTACGTTATCTCCTTTCTCTTCACTATTTCTCTGAGAGTACTTAGTAAAACTGCTGTTCAAGCTGAATACTAGTAGACCAAGTCCACTACTATAAAAAGTCTTAAAATACTCTGCATTAGGAAATAGTTATAACTCTCAATTCTATACTCTCCTAGTAACTGACCAAAAGACAGATTGTGAAAAAACAGAAAGTAGGAGCACAGGGATAACAAGAGAAGGAAAAGACATGAAATGAAGGCTAAATTTTCCTTTTCACCTTGATTAGCCTCTACACTCTTTAACCCTCCCTACTGCTCAAGACTCTTCAGTGTCATGCATTGCTTGAGTTTTGGAGGGAGCATGCTATTTCTACATGACCAATAGTCTTACTTTGTTTTCACACAGAAGATCACTCAGTGTGTCACTGACTTCCAATTTCGCAAATTTTTAACTTGGGGTGATGATATTTAATTAGAAATTATGTGAATGAGCAACTAGGTAGTCATTCACTTCTCCCATGGCTGCAAACACATAGTTAGATTCGATATTGTTAATTCATTCACACCATTTAATTCACAAACATTCATGTTACTCTAGCTTCGACATGCAACTCCCACATTGGCACCAGTTCTACATAATTCCATTCTAAACTTCAGTTGAAGACTGATTTTTCCACTCTCATATTTCCCAGAAAATTGACTGTAAACATCCATTCTAACCATGTATACACCCCTTACAGAATTTAATTTTCCCCTTGCAGATAGAAAAAATCTGGAGCGTTCCTAACCTTTTTAATCTATTTTGACCTTTTTTTTTTTTTTTGATAGCAATTCACACTATGAATGCCAGCTGCAATTGGCTGTCTAACGTGGTTTCAGGAATGAAATGATGAAATATCTAACTAAAATGGGAAAAGAACAAATTAGAGAGTATTTAGAAAAGTTAAATTAGAAGCTTACAGATTGTTCAGCTTAATTCATTTTTATCTTATTTTTTTAGATAATCAAAAAGGTGCTTGAAGCAATCTCAGACCCTCTCTGAGAACTGTTGCAGATGGGCTGTTGGAAGGCCAAACATTCTAACTTCACTGTCTGGGAAAAAAGTAATAGTGTTTGGAAGTGCAAGATGAGCAGTAAAACAAATCCTGTCAATGTAATTTTCTTCTGTAAGGGAGCAACAGAACTTACAGATGGGGAAGAAGCAGTAGATATCATATTTTGACTTTAGCAATAATTGCAACACTTTTTCAGGTAGCAGTCTCATAAGCACTAGAGGAAATGGGGCATCAAGAAACTGTTTTATTGGCTTGCAGAAACAATCATTAGATAACTGGACCCAGAGAATACTTAGCTATAGTGAAATGTCCAAATGGAAGAATATCAAATATGATTCCACCACCTGCCCTGTTTCTAGTGCACTTCAATATTTGTATTACTAGTGCACTTCAATATTTATATTAAGCACCATCCAAGTAAACCTGCACAGAATGGAGTCAGGTGCATGCTGCAGAACAATGTTAGAACTCAAAATGACCCGGACCGATTGAAGAAATGGTCTGAAATGATACCACATGCTCTACTTGAACATATAAGACTTGGAAAGATAAATGAAAGACAAGCGAACCGCTGTTCTTCACTCATCTCAAAATACTTTGCCTGGTTTCTGACACCAAGAAAGGAGAAGTGCTATGACTCAAGCGAAGGGGATGCAAAAAACCAAAAAAACAAACAAAAAAAAAACCAAAACCAAAACAAAAAAACAAAAAAAAAAAAAGAAAAAAGATCAGAGAGCTGGAAAACATGCCCTACAACAAAGAGTAAAAAAAAAGTAGGTTTGAGTAAATAAAGGGTTGTTGCAAAGTGTATAAGAATAATCTATGCACAGCAGTAAGTGATGGACATTAAATGCAGGAGTCACTTTCAGTCCTAGGGAAGATTTTCAAACAGCAGAGATAATGAAGCTAGGGAGCAGACTGGAGAGGCTGTGATCAGCTCAAAGAAAAGGTAAGAAAAGAAAAATCTGTCAAGAATGACATAGCTTAGTTGATGCTTTGGTAAACAGTAAAGGAATCAGATTACCCTTCAAGATCCCCTTCTTCTCACTCTTGTTGCTTCTGCCTTTTAAAGCAGCATTACAAAATACAGTCTCACAGAAAATTTTGACTTTACTCTACAAAGTCTGAATCGTGGTTAACCTGCTTTTGAAGTACAAGTCACATTTACAACAGAAAACATGAGGATATTAAAGAAGAGGTCCCTTTTCAAGCAAAACGCTAATCCCATCATCCCTGTGCATCCCACCCAGGCTACGGATCAAGCGCCTCGCTTCCGCGAAGGACGTCCACGTCTTCAGAGCAAACCAGGAAGGCGATTAGGAGCTATTGCGATCTCAAACATTCAGAAAACTAGGCCTAAGAAAGTAAACTGGCTAGCTTTAGATTACGGAGGATATTGTAGAGTTGGGACTGAAGTCCAACTCAGTTGGCTCACTTGATTACAGTAAAAATTACTGGGAAAAATAAACTGACAAAAGTGTCAACAAAGCTGAGCATTTTCCTTGGGTGAAGGCGAGTTCGATTGAATTCCCTGTTTGCAATAGCCTGGAATTTTATTTTAAAATTATCATATGCCCTGTTCTATAATCTTTAAAATGAAAAATTATATTTTTTTCCATTCAAAATTTGTTCTTTAAAATAAGTTAGAAATGTATTTAAATTCTGAGAAATGTACAAAGATCAGAAAGGAAATACAACTATACAGTTTTTCGAAACCAAAGGGTTTCCACTGACTTCCTATGCTTACAATGCCACCCTAAATTTGGTTGACTGTTTTTTTTCTTTTATATTACTTTCTTCCCTTCTACTCCAGCAAAAGCACAAATTTTAAGCTGCAAAGTCTCTCCAGAGAAGAATACTTATATGCTGAATACTTATATGCAATGTGGCTTTAAGGCTGCTTACTTTTAGGCATTCCTACATGAATCCATACATATTTGTTAAAAAAAAAGAAGAGAAATCTAGCAAGATTTTTTTTTGGACTGAATTTCCGTTTCTAAGTTGCCAGGCTATTTGGGTCAGTATACGATTGCCACATTCACTGATCTTGTAGTCATGCTGGTCTATGGATATTGGCTGGACAAGGTTTATATACCAGTGTAGTCTCTCTTATTAAGCCAACTGCTACATTTGGAAAAAAAAATCTGATAAACTTTTTGGAACACAGTAGCAGAAAAAGCTTTTCCAGTACAGCTTATGTATTACTGCTCTGTCATACAAGCCCTTTGGGTGAAAGGAAAAAATTTTCTTCCAAATTATTTTTTTCTCCCCTCTCAGTTCTTAACACAACCCAGTGTTTCCATGTTATACTAAAATCTGCCTTTAACTGTACTAAGATAATGACAAATGCAGCTGCATTTGAGGAATTGCTTCAGCGTAGTTCATTTTAGCTAAGACTTAATTTCGGAAACAAATTATAGGGGGTAATAGATGATGTGTAATTATTGATCTCATAACCGCATGCTCCTCGAGTCCAAACTAATCGTGTAGGTCACTGGGAACCCTTCTGCGAAGCTGCAGTTGAGACCAGCAGCAGAAGTCACATCAGGAGAGCAAAGTGCTCACAGTGAGACCAGCTAAGCCTTAAAAGAAAAATGTCACAAGTTTCCTAGATCAATTCAGAAATGGAACTAAGACAACAAGGAAGACAGCAGAAACCTTGTTGAGTAGTGTTCTGGGGATTTTGTTTTAAGTTAGTTACATAGGTGTTTTTAAGATTAAGTCTTTAAGACATCTATCTCAGAAGATAAGCATTGTTTATACATGAAGAATAAGTAAACACCTTGCCAGAACAAGGCATCTTCTCCTTTCACAGAGAAGATGCATGATATTGACCCTAAATCCAGGTAATATTTTATGAAGCAAAAATATAAAATAAAACAGATTATTTTAATCATTTATTTTTCCATACTAAACACCCAGTTATTTTGGGAAAAAAATCACTGCAAAGATTAATTCTCAGCACAGTGAAGTCGGGTGGAAAGTGTATCTCAACAATGTACAAAAACGGGCTTTGAACGTTTAAAGTTGTAATTACGTGAGTGACTGTTTCAAGCATCTTAACATGGGCAGGCGATCACTGTAACTGAGATGACCAGTGAAGCTGCAGTGGACTCGGTCTCACTTGCAGTTTTTCAAAACCTGAGTTTCTAGCTTAACTTCTGTGTAGTAGCAAGCATTATTTATTTTGTTATTTGACTAGTTAACACCGATACAACATGGCTCATGCTTTCCTAAAATAAAATGTATTTATATGCATGAATAAATTCTGCAAAGACATTTACCATCCCAGAAGAGGTGAAAAGACTTCTAAAACATTTATAACAGAGAATGAATTTTAAACACCTATGTCTCTTATATGTCTTTTAAAGGCCCCTACATTCAGAAACAAGAACTTATGCAGGTGAACAAGTCTACTCTTGAGGTTCAGGAATGATAATTTTTATCTCAAAAATTTTAGTATTTTTTATTTTAATCATGTCCTCATAGTCTCCTGCTGTTCATATATTCTGCTTTTAAACCCATATGTGTATGTATGATCATCTTCAGCAGTCATTAGGAGAAAGAAAATGCTTCACAGACCTCCTAGAATATTTAATTAAATTGTCAGTCAAGGTCCCTCTAGTGGAGTTAAAATGTCATAGTTATGAACTGCTATTCACAATCAAAGCTTCGCACCAGAACAAAACTAACTTGCAAGAAGGTCAGCCGAAAATCAATGGGAATTCTCATGCCTGTAATGATTATTTATTATGCCCGCATGTACACTGACTATGTAAGTAAGATGCGGATTCAAGTTTCATAAAATGAGTAATTTTGAATGCGTATGAGCAATTCAGTATCTCAGAACTTAACACAAATTATGTATTTTTGGCACATGCTATATTACTGAGTACATTTCAATTCTACATCAATAAATTCTAGTGTGCTATGCTATCGTTCTTTGTAATTATACGTAAGGAAAAAAGAAGAGTATATATGGTTCCAATTTTTTGTCTGAAGAGATCTGAATAAATCACCTCAAAATAACCTCCCTCTACCCCCGCAAAGATCTGTTGAAAGGTATGACTGTGGATCAGTCTGAAGCATTTGATTTGCATCCAAATAACTGGGTCTGATTCTCTATTTAATACCTCTGATCATGTCAATGGCAAGCAGGCATAACAATATTCATAGTGTTGTATTTGCTAACAGCAATGTTGATGGGCTTCAAATCAGACACTTTGCTGACTGTGTCTCAATATTAACTGAGTCATTAAACATGTTGAACCAGCTTCTGACCAACTATTAATGTGGTGTGTTTGTAACTATTAAACAGCTTTATGAAAACAGACATGTGTAGAAAGCTTTTCTGACTTTAGCAAAACACGAATATTAGGGAAGATGACTAAAATATCAAATCTTTCTTCAGGCAACCATCAGAAATAGATGATGTAATCACAGTTATCTTTATCAGAGGTTGAAATAACTGGCAAATTCCCCACACACATATTCTGCACTATCATGCTTAGATACACAGAGACACCTTATTCAAAGAGGGTTTTCAAGCTATATGGCACGCTGTGCCAACGTGTGCATGTCCAAGTGCTGCACGTGCTCCTCAAACACCTTTTACTAAACAGCAGAGTTTTAGCCTCTGAACTGTGGTTCTGTTTAGGTTAAAAGTAGCTTAAACTATAAATTGTGACTCCAGATTACAATTATCTGTACATCTTGATATAGTCAAGTGTATACATTCAAAGAGTAGCTAAGCTGTGTTGGAGCCATTGCACGCATCTGAAACACTGGCATTTACATGTCCCTGCTGGAGCAAGGGCATTGGACTAAATGATCTCTAGAAGTCCCTTCCAACCTTAACCATTCTGTGAGCCTGCGCATGCAATTTATTTCCACACCGGGAGCTGTCACATGCTATTCTAAAACTTGTGTGCCTGGCAAGTTTGAAATCCCCTGCACTGGAACTGCTGCACAAGAGACTGCAACTCAGAATGGACTTGGGTTTCCCAGTATGGGCTTTCGGAAGAAATGAAGGGGGCTTCCTCCCACCCAACCTTTCAACACTGGAACCCACGATTTATCAGTTTAGAGAGCTCATTAATATCCATGGAGGGAGCATATATATATATATAATATATTAAACTCACACAACTAACTTGGGGAACTCAGTTAATGGACAACACAAAATAACTGCCTCTGCTGCAGAAGAAATTAATTTAAGGCAATTAAAAATACAATTTTCAGATCTACAATCATTGCACTATTGAACCTACAAGAGAATGTCCCTGTCCAGTTCAACTTCCAAGTGGTAACAGTCTGGACTTTTAACAGGTTATTAATAAACATGTGACTCCGATGAAGAAATGGTTTGCTATCTACAGTACAGCAGTGGATAAGGGGATTTCTTAATCACAGGCAATCATGATATTAATATGGAGGAATTTGCCTGTTTCAGTGCAATGAAGTAGCCTGAGAGCAAAGCTTTTTCCATTCCATAGAAACCTCCCCAAATTACATGAAACAAGCACTGCTGCTATAAACTCCTCTTCCTACTGACCAGAAAACTTTGTTGCTAAAATGGTCTTCTTCATGTTTCATGTCAGAATCTGCCTCTGCAAAGAAATTATCAACTGCGTTTGAAAAGTACAAACAAACATTACCATTTCCCAAGTACTTTTGCACGTGGACATGTAACCACAATTGTGGATGACATTAGAGAAGAAGAACAGAAGAACAGAGAAAATAAAATACTGAAAGCAAGTTAGGACAATAGCGGATATTTTATGCTCTATAATTCACAAAACAGAGAAGGAATCATGAGAGGTGAAATTACAGTTGTGTTACTCTCAACTCACAAGTGATCCAGTATGAAAAATACAGTATTTATTACCTATATGTATTGTCCTCTACACAGCCTGTAAATAGTTAGAACACTTGACCATTTACCAATACAGCAAAAAAGTGGAGGAGGTGAGGCTTGGGTTTTTTTTTTTTTTTTTTTGCTGTTTGTTTTCCAGTTTATCTTTTTAATATTTTTTGTGTATTTGCAACAATTAGGGAAATATCAAACACTACAATCCTGAAGCTGTCTCTGGTCGGCATGAGAGTTCTGTTTAACACAAGGGACTCGCTATGCATACCTGCACTTGACTGCAAAGAAAATTGTTTTCAATGTGCAGCTTTGCTGGTCCGCATGCCTTTCTGTATTTCATGTTGAGCTAAGACTTCCCGATGACATGAAGTCAGCAAACCCTGATGCTGCTCACCCACCCAGTGGAGCACCGTTGAACACAAAAACTGCACAGCCCGTGCCAGGGCTGTGCTCCTTTGGTGAACATTGTGGTGAGCTTCATTTATCAACAGGTCTGCAGCCAAGTAATTATAATTATTAGGCTTAGCTAAAAAGATGCATGGGGGAAAGCTTGGGAAATTCCCAGTTCAGGAATTTTGCAAATAGCCATGAGCTGGCTAAAGAAGAGACCTCACTCATAAAAGAGCAGCTGCTGAAAAAGAAGAGCAGGTTGTCCGGCTGAGGGAGACAGCCCATGAGTTAAACACAAGTTCACAAGCCAGAAGAAGGATATTCAACTAACTACTACAAACAGAAATACACGCATGTCACACGACAGTAAAGCTGAAAAATAGCATTTTAGGAAATATTTCAACATGTGGCTGTTTTGTGGTTTTACATTTTATTTTACTGAGCTCTATAAAGGCAAAGATGGAAAGTCCTAGCAGTAGCAATACAGCTACTAGGGTTCGAAAGCCTCTTTAAAATTTCTTCTAAGAACTCCAATTCATAAACAAAATAGAAAATAAAATGCTCCCTGACACTGTTTCAAAATGAAAAGGAATTTATCGCAGCAGAACATAAAAATGCCTAGTGAACAGCAGGTCAAGAAGTTGTTCAAGCATCTGGGTTTCATTTCATTTTATTTTATTTTTAATGCTACAGCACTTCTGATATTATAAAAAGCAGACTGTTCATAGATGGTCCAGAAACCAAAGCTGAATAAGAACTAACCCACTATCAAAAAGAAATAGGAAATAAAGATGAATCTTACAAGGAAAACGATACTGAGAAAAGAATAATTTACATTACTGATGTGACTTTTTGGAGTGACAGATTTTTAAAGCTTGGATTGAAGGCT
Organism: Crypturellus soui; assembly: GCA_032275445.1. Taxonomy (NCBI): domain Eukaryota; kingdom Metazoa; phylum Chordata; class Aves; order Tinamiformes; family Tinamidae; genus Crypturellus; species Crypturellus soui. The sequence continues at coordinate 600,372 of JAUBNY010000176.1, forward strand.
GTTGTGACTCTTATATGAAAGCTAAGCTATTGCAGTAAAGGTTGCATAAAACAATAGCATTCAAGTTTCAAACTTAATTTGCTGCTTTTATATGGAATCTGTTTACTTTACTGAAGCTATACCTTGGCTACATATGCTAAGAATTAATGAAACAAAGTAAAAATGCCTCCTGTCTCCTTTCGTCCCCTGAGGAATGATGCCACGGAAGATTATACTCTTCTCAAGTGAAAAGCAGCACAGTTTAAAAACAGAGAAATAGTTCTTGCTCTTTTCACTGGACCTGAAACTAATTCCCAGGAATTAACTGAAACCTGAACAGAATACCCAATGATACCATGTAGCCGCAGAGCTTAGCTGTTTCACTTTTTTTTCCTTTAGCAGAAGGAAATTTTCTCTCTTACTCTGATGGTCAGACATTTTTCACCAGAAGTGTTCTTGGGGAAAAATAAAATCAATTATGTCTTACCTACTTACCTTCAAGTAACGCTTAGAATTTAGAAATATAAAACGTAACTGAGCAACTCCAAACTTCTTCAGACATTGAGATATTAATAATAATAAAAATTATATCGTTTTACTAAATATAGAGGCAATACAGAAAAAGATTATAATCTATTTTTAGCAAAACACAGATATGTTTGTAGTTTAACTACAATTTACTTAGTCAGTTGTCTTTGCAACCCACCTTCCCTCCTTCCCCATAGTAAAGGAAATGAGAGTCTATGTAAAGAAGGTCTGAAATGACTTAGCTTTCCATTTCTGCCTCCAGGCAAATGCAACTCATAATTTATCTCCTAGATATTCAGACGTCACCTTAGAGTCAGACGTGAGCTACCTGTCTATTTTGACTGCAGATTAGCAAAATTAGAAGCTCCGCTTACAACACCAGGCTTTCAGACTGAAATCTCTATTAACCTATATTAGCTGTCCACACTGGTGCAGGAAAACAAGGTTTTCACCCTTCCAGAAAACAATGTAACTTCCCCCGAAAGTCACACCAAGCTACATCTCACTCTTTTGATAGGGAACAAAATTTCATCTAGATGCCAAAACTGGCATCTGGACTGAACAGCAGCATATCAGAAACACATCCCAGGCTGTTTTAAGACACAGACTGTTTTATACACAGCAGTGAGCATCCCAGGGAAGATCATGAATCTTCTCTCCTGGCCAAGAGACAAGATGAGCTCTGCTTGAGCCTCCTCTCCCAAGCATTTTGGGCCCAACATAGGAAAGCCTGGGTGCAATCAAATAAAGTCTCCCCTCTTTCCAGGCACCCAGGAGCGATCTAACCCCATCCGGGGTTGCATTTGTTTTTCAGAGGAGGTGAATTTTACTTACCAAGTCAATTAATTCTGGACTAAATTTAATATGACCAGTAAATACATAATGCAAACTATAGCCCTTAAATTATAGACTCAGCCAGGCAGCAAAGGACCCCAGAAGGTCTCCAGGGCACTCTCCTGCTCCAAACAGATTCAGTATTGAACCCGGATCATGTTTCTCAACACTTGGTCCAGTTGTATCTTCGAGATCAAAAAAGCTGCAGCGCCTCTGGGCAGTCTGATCCACTCCACTGCTTTCTTATCTTTGGGGGGATTCTTTTCTGCCTCATCTCCAGTCAGACCCTTCCCTTTCAGTTCACGATCCCAGTCTTCTGTTCTCCTGCCCAGCTCTATCTCCAAGAGCTGCCCCTTCTCCAGAGTGAAGAGGTTCCAGCCCCTCTGTCTCTCCTCCCAGAGCAGGTGCTGCCCAATGCACTTGAGTTTACCAACATGATCACTCTTGTATGGGGACATCAAAACCTCTGTGACCCCAAAAGGCTTCACTCTTCAGGACTGGGACCTCTGCTCTCAAGCTATACTTGGACGAGCTGAAGAGAATGCTTAATTTATAAAATAATCTAACTACAGCGACAAGAAATACCTGCCATTAAGAAAGGCTGCCTTGCACCCCTTATAAAGGACTCTAATCAATTGGCAAAGGCAGAATCATAGAATCATCAATTTCAAGCCATTATTCCGTAGTGTGGAAATGAATATACTTCCCATTTATTTCCTGCTGGATATCTTGATAACCATAATCCATTATGAAAGGGGATTAAGCAGTGTTACAGAAAAGATTGACTGTCTTCAATCCCAACAAGCTTGCATTTTCATACAGAGCTCTAAGCATTTGACAGAGGTGCCCAAAAGGCTACTCACTATTTCTATTGCATTATCTATAGATGTGCATATATTGGTTCATTTTTTCAAAATATATTTTAAGAGAGCAAGCTATAAAAAAATGCACAAATTAAAAACAGTGTTACTGCTCTGTACTGTATTTAGAGAGTGCTGCTCTTTTCATTTAGACGCTATACTGTATCTTGCCACCACATTGGAAAGATAAGAGACTTTCATTGCAAAGACAGAAAAAAAATAAAGAAGGAAAAGAACTCCAAACTAGCTACTGTGATTGGTTTGCATCTAAGCGGTAACACTAATCTCAGTCCATAGACAAGAACAGGCAGAGCTGCTCCTGTTGTTCATAATTCTGTTCACAGTGGAAGAGTCTCTAAGAGACGAATTAAGAGAAAATCAAAAACCCTCACTTGGGGTTCCTGTAATTTTCCTTTTAATGAAAGTAAAAATAGGTTGGAAAGCCTCTAGCATTGCTTATCACAAAGGTGTCTTAAAAACATAAAACTTCCAGTAACAATTTTGTTCATGGCAATAATTATGACATTTTGAAGACGCTGATCGCAGTTGTTCTAAAAACTCACTGCTGAGATTGAGAGGAATTTATAGCTATTATTTAAATAAACGAGTTCACACTGACTTCAATGTGATTGACATTCAATTTTATTTTTTATTCAAAATAGAGTCTTGAAAACCTGCACATAAATGTGTTTATCCTTTCTGCATACAGCAAATTATTGATCTATAACTTCTCTTTGTAGCTTCAAAGAGATACAGTAAATAACACAACAGCAGGAACAAAAAAAAAAAGTAAATATATATAAAATAACAACAGTGAACCAAATCTTAGAATTCTTACTCAATCGGCACCATCTTCTTGTTCAGGTGAAATCAGAGTTTAGTTACAATGCTCTTTTTTTTTTTTTTTCCTAACTGCGTATGTCTCTGCAAACAATCCTATTTAAGTAAAAAAAAATTATTTATTCATAGACACCATGATGACAGGACAATAGAACAATTTCCTGTTGGAAAATTTAGATATTTTTCAGAAGTAGGCCTGAAACATGTCAATTGCAGGAAAATGTCATTATTTTTTAGCACATATTTTTAATATTACAGCTTTTTTTGGTTTTAATTCCTCTGTGGTAGGAATATTCACTTTAATAAATAAAGTGTGACACTACACTTCACTTTTGACAAACATTAAAATATTAATTCCAACACTAAAATTTATAAAATATTAAACATTATAATATGCTTAAATGTTTTACCATTTTCTAAATCAAAATTATTTGGTTAGGCTCAATTTCAATTATCTCAGAACATTAATTAGAAGGAAATATTGCTCAAGTTTTACCTTTTCTTCTTGGCTTAAAATGGTGGGAAAAGAAACGTAGAACTATCTAAATATTCCTTCCTATCCCCCTCCCCACCCTGCACAAGGTACTATTATGACAAATTATCTTTGCAAAAACTAAGGCTGTGTATAGAAAGCAGTAGAAAATGAGGATAAATTAACATTTGCTAGATACCATTCAGATACGCTTTAGCAAGAACTATTAACCTGCCGTCGTGAGCGAGCTAGCTGAACAGATAAAGCAGAGAGAATCCAAAAACATACCTGTTCTCAAAAAAAAAAAAAAAAAAATTTTCCCCATTCCTAACCTCCTTTGTTAACAGAGATGTTACCAGAGCAAACAAACTGCAAACATGGATCTGCGTTTCCTTTACACAGCACAGGAGATCGACTAGCTGCATCATGACACAATACATATTTCAGTGTGCACTCCACAGTTTTTTTTTTTTTTTTGAATATATAAATAACGGGACAAAAAAGCAGAACCACTCACACCACTTCTCTATTCTGCTAAAGCATTTGATCCAAGGAGGAATAGAAAGGAGCCATTGGAGGTTAATAAGCATATGAAAACCACTATAAATCATTCTATCACCTAATAGCCAAATTCCTTCCAAGCAACTCAGGAGCCTGACCAGTCCAGCATCACTCTTCCCTGGTACCCTGGCTCAGTGCAGCAGCTCGGGAGGCAGCAAAGCAGGCAGAGATGAGACTCCAGCAACAGGGTAGCAAGGTTTGCCAGGATCTGGCAGTTAAGGTCAACAGATGCCTCTATTCAGAGCTCTGCACCTTTCCAGGTTCACAAGTTTAACAGATCCAGAGACTCTTCCTGCAGCAAACAAAAGATCTTAAAAATACAAGTTGCACCTGGTTCTCACAAACTTCTCCTATGGGGGGCAAGGGGAAGCTATCCCAAATAGCTGAATATTTTATGCTCTGCTCAGACCAAATACGCTAAAAAAGAGAATTAGGCTATACTAACTTGAAAGGATCTATTTTAAGTATGTAAGATGGCAAACCAAACCAAACCAACAAAGTTAACATGACACAGGCAGCCTTCTCACAGTTCTAACATACACTTCATTACCAAGTATTTCCTTTAAACTTTGAAGATATATAGTGAAAGTAAGTCTGAACCAGACTTGTGTATCATATTAAAACAATTTATGAAATGTGAAATGCATTTCACAGTACCACACAGAGTAAAGTCACCATTCATTCACTGTTGCCAGTGACACACAAATGTTTGCTGATCTTTTCTAATTTTTCTTGAGAGCTTTTGACATATTCTTGTAGTGCCACAGGCTAAGTCTTTGATCTTTGCAAAAACTTTTAACACTACCATATTAACTTGTTAGCCTAAGTCCAATCCTTCTCAATAGCAGAGCCCTATTTTCACCATTTTATTGAAGCTCAGTTTCAGGTTTTTGGAAGGTTAATATCAAGTCTTATAACTTCATACACAGTTACAACACTATTGTTACAATTCACCAAATAAAAGTTATGGGCAAACTTCCTTTTCATGTCATATCCCAAAGTAAAATCCCCAAACATTTCTCTTTTATACTTCTATTTCTAGTTTGAATCAAGATTTACTGCCAAGCAGAAAAATACACCTGACAGAGTATGTTTTTCACTGAGGAATACAGTTATCGAGGAGAAGAAAAGACATCATATTACTTAAATCTTCTCTAATTTGTAGGAGGACAAATTCTTGCTTGTCTTTTTAGCTAGTACCTCTTTGGTTTGCCTTACGGAATAACATCTGACAAACACCATGAAGCGGGAGATAAATGACGTTAACTAGGCAAGTTACAGAGCTAAAACGCGACACAGAAGATCCTTCTAACAAGCAGTCCCAGTCTGACGGATACATAAAGGGGCCCAAGCTGCCAGGGTTCACCTGCATGAACAGCACCAGCCACTCCCTTTCTCAGGCTAAGAAATGCCAAATGGAAACTAATGTTTGAAACGTATCTCTGGAAACTAGAGTTCATTTCTGCTTTATAACAGAACAGCCTTCATTACCTTGACCGATGCATTAGACAAGCTGCTTAGTTCTCATTGCGCAAATCTCTCCCCAGCTCAGCTCTCGCTTTCTAAACATCAGCTCGCTGTGAGATCAGATCACTGCACTTTACTCTTGCCTACTGCACAAATACTAGATCTCCATCCTTGAGACAGCAGACGTCAGAAAAAAAAAATACAGTTGAAAACAGTGAGAACAAATTTCACTCATCAAATGCCTTAAGTTAAAACATATTTGTTATCTATTATTAATGGTCCTTCCCTTGGGCACTGCTAATTAATATTAATATAAACTCTTGTTTCACTCCCATATAAATATCTGGTTTTCTTGATTTTAAAAATATAAAGTCTACTTGATGCTTTAACATTCCTCCAGAAAAATGCTCTTGTGCCCTCAAATTAAAATACTGATTATGTATGTTATTTTTACCACCTTCATCATCTCTTGGGACATCTCTGCTACACTATCTAGAAGGGAAATTGGAGAAGTGAGAGCAACAACCACCAGATTTTTTTAACGCAATCCTGCAAGAAGGATTGCATTGTTAAATGTGTATTAACTGTCATATTGTCGAGTAATACCAGAAGAAAACATGGCATTTTTGTTTCAAACATGAAGATTTTTTTCTTGTGTGCTATTTAATAGTTCTCTTCTCAGTGGACATTACTGAATTACTGCATTTATGCAGACACTCTAATGATGAATGTTACTAATAAAGCAGCAGCCAACTGCTCCTTTCCCACACAACCCTCCTGCACAGTGGGTCTCACCAGCAAACTGCACTGCTGCAGAATAAGCTGCTTGAGACAGCGGCTACCACAGCAGAACAGAGAAGACTGGATCGTCTATCTTATGAGGAAAGAATAAGCAAGCTGGGCCTGTTCACCCTGGAGAAGACTGAGAGGAGATCTGATCAACATTTACAACACCTTTGGGGTGAATGTAGGGAGGATGGGGCCAAACTCCTCTTGGTGGTGTGACAGAACAAGGGGTAATGGGTGCAAGTTGGAACACAGGAGGTTCCACCTCCATCTGAGGAAGAACTTCTTTCCTGTGAGGGTGACAGAGCCCTGGCACAGGCTGCCCAGAGAGGCTGTGGAGTTTCCTTCTCTGGAGATCTTCCAAACCCTCCTGGATGCCACCCTGTGCCATGTGCTCTGGGTGTCCCTGCTTGAGCAGGGGGATTGGACTAGATGATCTCTAGAGAGCCCTTCCAACCTCAACCAACACTCTCTGTGACCAACACTCTCTGGATCAAAACTTTTTTCTGATGGTTAGTTTGTAATAGAGATTTAGTAAATGAGCGATGTCTCAGACAAAGTTCTTGATGTGGTCCCACTAACCGCGCTCAGCACGCACGGGGAGGACCCACACCCCAAGCCCTGGCACCAAGGTAGCGGCTGTCACTGGTGCAGCCTTTGTCGCAGGTCGCTGCTATGTGGGGCTTTGCCAGCAGGAAGGCCAGGAGCCAGCAGGGGCCACAGCGGGGTTCACGCAGGTGCTTCAAACAACACGTAGCTGCCTGAGCAGCTACAGCATCAGTGCAGAACTAAAGGGATGCACGTTCTTACACTTAGATCCTGTAAGCTAAGTGTTCCAGAGTGCTTCCTGGGGGGAGGGAGAAGGAGAAGTCTCTCACCCTTCTGCTCCTGCAGGCAGAGCACTGGCTACCTTCAGGAAACACCGGGAGCTTTTGTTCAGCACAGTTAAAATCTCCTCCTGAGAGTGAGCTGAGCTGAGAAGTTGCCAGTGACACCAGAGCCTCAAAAACTGCAAGTGCTATAAATAAATTCTCACAAAAAAAGTGTAGTATCATTTATCTACTTGCTGTTTAACTCATAGTTTAAAATCTTGCATAATTCAACATATGGCTCTGCCGAAATGCCAGTTACCTTCCATATCCATATGATCTGTTAAAAAAAAGTTATATGCGGCATCTTTAATCCCTTTGCTCTTTTCTACAGTTATCTTCTCAGAGTACATGTCTTCCTTCAAACCCCACTTTCACTTTGAAGAGACAACCGCATGTTTCTTTTGAAGCTTTTGTTTAATCTTATCTGTGCATCATCTTGCCTTCAGACTAAAAATACTGAATGTTTTCCTAAATTAATACACCTAATATCTTAGGCAGACAGGAGTTGTGCTCTGCTGGCTCCAACCCTTCCTCCTCCCCCCACCCTTTTATTTTTTTTTATATTTCTACTCTGAAGTCTTGGGCAATATTTCTTTGTACACTGTGGATTTTATCCCACTTTTTTTATTCTTTTATTTCCCCTCCCCCCCCCCCCAAATTTTCATTCTAACATCCATGCACAGCCTTAGCCACTACAATTTCTTTTTTTTCCTTTTTGTTCCATGGATAACTATGTGGTACTCTGGGCATGTTATTTAAAAATACAGCAACATATATCAAGGCTTTAGACATTTTATCCTTTATCCTTCTCTGTGTCTATAAACTCTCTGCTGATCTGTCTTAACCTTGTCTAAAATATTCAAGTTACCACTGAACACCATTCAAAATCTTTACTTCATCAGCCTTCATATTCCATCATTACATGAGACAAAGTTAACAAAAAGCAGTGCTGCTTTTGTTAATCTTGCCTGGGGGTGTCGACAACAGATGGTTGCTCTGATTGCATACTGAGGTTTCCTGCGAGGGCCTCACATATGACACTTGCAAAATGTCCAAGCGCTAAGCTGGGCAGCAGGGAAGGATCCTGCCCACGCAGTGCTCTCTGCAGAGCCCTCTGGGACAGGGATGGTGCTCCGTCCCAGCAGGTCCCAGCACAGTCAGGAATGGTGAACAATCCGCATAGAGCAGAGGAGCAACCTGGAAGCCTCGTGCATGGAGCAGGAACAGGTCCCTCTTGGACCCCAAGAGAATGGAGGGAAGAAAGGAGATATCTCCTAAGAACCAGGGGGATATTTTGGAGTTAATTCAAGCAAGAAACCACTAGAAGGCATGGGACTGGTAAGCAGGGCTGGCAAAAAAGGGCCACCAAAACTGCACAGTAACCAAAGAGTAATTTTTGGTTTATATATTCTTACTTCATCTGCCTCAGCAGATCTGAATTTTCTATCCTTTAACAGGTACTTTATTCTAGCTTATTAGTTTGTGCTCTAATATACTTAGCTTTAAAGACTGGGAGCCTTTTGATGTCTTTTGTTATGCTCACTTCAAAGGAAAAGGTGGGGGTAGGCTCCACTTCAAGGCTCTGGGCAACTCTGGGTCCTATCGCAGGAGGGAAAGCAGCTCGGTCCACGTTTGTACAGGGTGGATTTTTGATGCTCCACAGCTAATAGGCTCAGTCCTCCAGCAGGAGGAAGGCAGAAAGGGTAAAAAGCAGAAAGGTAAAAAGAAAAGATAATCCCATCCCTTGTAAACTGGATCACAAGTACTGTAGTTGCATGAATAAAGAGGCCTTCAGAGATGGAGTAACATTAATGATGTAACAGCTTTATTCAAGCTACTAAAGGGAGGATCTCTCCTCTGTTCATTCATTTGTTTGTAACTTGTAGATGGGGGTGATAAGCAGCAACTGAGCCAGAGATTTAAGTAATAGTGAAAAACAGCTTTTAGGTAGGAGACGCATAAGCAAAACATTTAAAGCTTTGCATTAATATGCAAGACATAAGCTACACAGCCGTTGACTTTTCTTAGGTCAATGGACTCAAGAAATTCCATTTTCTCAGACTACTAACATTGCTGTGAATTAACCAGTGCTTGGCGCTGGCACTGCGCTGTTTCAGGAGAGCACCTTACCCATACCTGTGATGTTACTCTTTCCCTGTCTGTCTCTCCTAGCCTTGTTGTACTATCTCCTTTCTTTTTCTCCTTCAAAGACAGCAGTGTCTACAAACAAAGTGTTTTTCTTTTCTTTTTCGGTCTACTTAACTCTTCTGTGTTTCCTTCCCTTTGTCTCCCCTTTGTACCATTACCATCTCTCCTCTTCTCCTCCTGACTGATATTTTCAGATATTATCCTACCACTCACTGCAGCTTGCGCTTTTACCTGCTCTTCTGGTTTTCCTTCCTGGATTCTACCCTATCAGTGACTCTTGCAAATGCTTCCTCCTTCAGAGCATGAGGAAAGATCAGGCAGATAGGTACCGCCAAGGAGGAGGAACACACACTTGAATTCTCTTACGGTCTTTCATGCTGCTGCCCTTGACACACAACCCAATTTCTCACTAACCCACTTTTAAATCACCCAGTTGTGGAAAATGGCATCTGGCTTATCAAAATTTTCTAGAGGGGGACCCCGAAGCCACCACCCTTAGGATAGGTGAGTGCCTCTCCATAGCTTCCTCACTCTCTCTGCTTGGCTAGAGCCCAGCATTACAGGAAAGTGCTGTGGAATGGGTGATGGACATGTTTCAAACAAAAAAACATGCAAATCATGCACAATTTGTCTAAAAATGCTTATGCAGGCCAGATGCAACCTGCAGCTGCAGCACAATCCTGTTTATATTCTTGGTGAGTACAGTTTACAGGCAAGAAGTTCAGCAGTATTCTCAAAATGTAACGTGGGCCTCCCTACGTCCTCATCAACGATCCCTTTACAGCCAACATAGCTCTCTTGTGCAGAAACAGTAAACAATCTTAAATGAAATACAAATATTCTGTTTCACAGATCAGTGTGCTCCAAGTCAATATCAAACTAAACAGTCTTTATTTAGCAACTATTCACATATACAGCTTAAACAGTTAAATGATTTCAGAAAGGAAAGGAAGAAAAGGAGAAAAAGAACCTGTTCTTTCCCTCATGCAGGTTTGTAGTTATGGACTACAAAGTCCATAATCATGAGGGTCCTCCAGATAAGGGTGCCTCCTACTCTCTTGGAAGGCCCGAGATGCCACAGATCAGTCAGGGAAAGGGAGGTGTAGCCTTGGCAATCAGTTAAATCCCCACTTAGCTCCACGGTGGTCAAAGTGTCACTTTCCAGGATAAGCTCTGGGTTCCTCTTAGGCATTTCCAGGAGCCTCATTCACAGAAAATCAACCTCCTCAGCTCCCCTTGACCAGCTGCCTCCAGGGCTAAACCCCAGGGGGGAAGACATGGCAGGGCCCTCCCACCGTTCCCTGCAACACAACAGCCACTGCCACCTTGGCCTCCCCGAGCTCAGGTGGCTTTTATCCTCCCTCTCACCACAGATCTTCCCCAAAGGCTACAGCAACCTCCCCTTCTTCATCCTGGTCTCACTTGGCCAGCCATGGGCCTCCTTAAAAACGAGTTTGTTGAAGTTTTTTTCCCTAAAACTGCGTATTGTCAGGAATTACTATTCTTTGTTTCTTCGCAATTCACACTACTCAGCCTCTGTTTCTTTATACACATATTTCATTTGAATTTAACTAGTTTAAAATAGCCAAGAGGATGTTTAACATGCTTTATATGAAGTATAGAATAATACACATTTCACAAAGATCTCATCACCATATACTAAAGTAGCCTTATAAAAAGTAATCAAACCCTTCTGTACCTAATTCACGTTCACAATTAATCTTCATTACATATGTATGAAAACAAACCAGAAGGCTAAAATTTTGGGTAGCAGTTGAAAGGAAAGGTCTCTAAGCAGTGGTTGAATACACACTCCAAGAAAAAGATCAATAGCTTTGAGCAACTACATGATATTCAGTGAAAGAGAGACCCACTGAGCACAAGATCAAGCAGCAAGGGATTTGATTCTTCCTATGGTCTAAACACAGGAAGAAATTACAGGCTTCGTACAATTATTCGTTTTGGCGATCGATGCATTTTTTTTCCTCTTTTACAACATCAAATGGAATAAAACAGTAAAGCAAAGCACATAACGCTTAATTACAATTTCCTAACTTTGAAGATGCTTAAAAAACAAAAATCAAAGTAACTACTTCATCAATCAAGGCATGAGATTAGTATTTTAGGCCTTTTGCCTGACAAAATAAAATCAATTAGATGCCTAGAAAATTTTGATACAAAACATCTTTTTTGGCAAAGTACATATTCATACCACATACAAACAAGACTAGCAGACATGTTTCATTTGAAGTCCTGAATGAAAAGCCTCATTAAAATCTTAAAGAATCTGCTCCTGATAGATCAGAAACTATCATCTAGAAATAAATTCCCATTAAACAAGAGATTTAACTTTGTGTTTATAGGAAGACTACAGATATACCATCTGTAACAGCCGATTGCTACACTTGAGCAAGGAGACAGGAGAACAAACTGAGCATCATTGTTTCAAAAGGAAAACTCAAAAGACTGGTAAGCTACAAGACATCTTCAACTGCACTTCTGTAACAGGCAAACCATAAAAACAAAAATATATGTTTGGATGAACTTACGTTCCCCTTTCAGCGTTCACTGAAAGCGCAATGCTACACAATACAACACGTACATGGGAGAAAAAAGAGGCAGGAGAACTTGTTCAGGCAGCACTGCCTGAGACGCTGCAACAATCCAGGAGTTGGGCAGTACACACATTAAAACCAGCAGCACCCTCTCTTTATTAAATGTGGGTCAGCATTAAAAAACTGCTGACATTAGGATTTGTTGTCCAGAATAATAAGAGCAGCACTGCCCAAAAATTTGCAAGTCATAACAGACCAGGCACACAGAAAAAATGTTACGGAAGATACTAATATCTGAAGCTCACTGTAATGGTACTAGATATTCCCCTCTAATTGATGCTATATTTAATGTTAGTTTAACTTCTTTGGCATCAAACCTGCTGGTTCTCATGAAACTAGAAAGCAGAGGTGTTTTAAGTTCAACACAGCACCCAACAGGCACAATCAAGCTGCTTGGCTGGCTCCCCGTAAGCTTCTGTGTTGAACAAATAGTGTGAAAACGTGGTAACTCCTGTGTTGGAGCCCTTCTTGCAAGTGGAACACTTGGTGTGACTACTTAGCAAAAAGACTAGGGGATCCCAACACTGCCACTCAAGCGGTCTAACTTGTAACTACCTTCACAACAGAGAGAGACAGATTTTCCAAAAAAAAAAAAAAAAAAAAAAAAAAAAAAAAAAAAAAGTTATTACCTGCATATAGCAATTACACTTGCTATACGTGTAGCTTGAACAATAAAAGAAGGAAAAAATATTAGATTTAATAAATTTTCTAATATTTATTTAGACAGTCTTAAAAGTATCACACAAGTGTGTGCAAAGTGCTATTTAGAAATATCCACCATTTCACACAAGGATCTCTGGTAAAAAAGGTTGACTTTGCATGTCTTTAATTCATCAGACAGCATACTGTAAATGGACACAATGTAAAGGAAAGCAAGAATTTGCTACTTTGGCTGTGTAACTGTCCTGAAAGTCAGCAGTGATGCTCCTGGGGTCCTTTCAGGTCAAAAGATATCTCTTGATGGGGCTGTAAGCCGAAATCATCTCCATTTAATAGGACGACTGTGGAATAAAACTCACTTCCTTGGTCTGTCTCGTTATTTTACCTCTGGATCTCAGATCTGCTTCCTGTCTATTCTCAGCTTGTTTCCCTAACCACGGAGCTAGCATTCAATGCAATTTTTGATTGAGCTAAAATTCTGACATAATTTAACTAATCAACAACGTTGCATCTGTGGGCTGACAGCGATTATCATTGTAATGAGGTATTATAGGGATTAATGCATCACTCATCTTGGTTGCTTCACTAATATTACAGAGGAAAGTAAAAATAATAATAATAATAATAATTTGTCCCTATGGATATTAAGGCTTGTACAGCATCCTCTTTCTGTAAGTGAAGCTATCCTATGATGCAACACAGTTTTATCTCTTTCCATTCCACTGGAGAGATAGCAAACACACCACAAATACTAACATAGGCAGTATCAAGGGTACTAAAAGCTCAGTTTTAGTAGGCTAAGGATTTCTAGAGAGATTTATGGTGGTTTTGCCTCCTTAGAATTTTTTTTGTTCATCTTTATTTCCAAAAGCAATGCAAAAGATAGTATTCAACATACAGAAAGGCATGATGCTTTGATACAGTGCTCTAAGTTATCCTAACTTATACCCATGATCTAAGGGAGGTGATGAGAAAGGACAGGGTAAGATGGGGAGGAAAGCACATTTTGTAAATATCGCTTTATAAGATGCAGAAATGAGAGCAGAACAGGAACTCTTTAGGTCCAATTGCGACTTGGGCATAAAAGCACAGCAGAGCTTTGCTCTGTGGTGCCCTGAAGGGAGTGGAAGCGACTGCCAGAGAGTAGGCAACAGAAAATGCTTTTTATGAAGCTAAGGTGGGCACAGAAGTTGAAAGGTCCAAGTCTGTTTCAGGGCAGCTATGGGCATTCACAAAGCAAATGAGACCAGCTTAATTCAGGCCCATAGAAAGTAGGCTTAATAAGAATTGCTGACAAAGTTTAGGGATCGCTCTCCATCCATCCAGGGATGCGGGTTAGTATGGCTACGCTGCCCCTGTTAAGCAGGCCTGGAGCTGAAGGTCCAGGCACAAGCCACAACTGTTAGAGCAACACAGGTGTACATTCACAGTGCCAGCTAAACCCCATCAGTTTCCGCTGTGTCCTACTGCAGCCTCAGCCCCTGAGCTGAATCACAGCTTCTGTTGAAAGAGGAGACGTGGTTTCTGCTGTGTAGAAAATTTCAAAGGGTGGCCAAAGGAGAAACACAAAGCAAATGAGCAACGAAATCAAACCAAAAGCTGGAAAAGGCAGTGATGCACAGCATCAGAGCTTTAGTAAGTAATTCAAAACAGAAGCAAAATCTGGGGAAAAGAATTAGACATAGCACAACCTATGTGCATGATATCACTACCTACAAAGCCCCTGAGGCATCCAAAATGTCTGCCAGCTCTGTTCCTTTCTCCCTTTCCATGGGAAATACACATTTGGAAAGAATCATAGTCACAACAGCACACATCCCTGAGCAGAGGCTTGATGGTTTACTTTATACCTGCATCCAACTAGAGTCAAGAGCTCAGATTTTACCCAGAGATAAATCAGGCTGCCATGGGGATGTACAGAGAGGGTAGGCAAACTACACAGACAGATTTTGTGATGTTAAACACTTGATGCACTAAGCAGTGCCAAGAAAGGGGGACTTTACCCATAAATTTAACCTAATCCAAACCCATAGAAGAAGGTTTCTTGCAAAACACCTTTGTGGCTGTCATTTTCCCATAAAACACAGGGCCTTCCTTGTTATCCTGCGACCTAAAGATTAAGTTATATTCAGCCAAAGGAGACCACGCTTGAACTCCTCCCTCTTTTTCCAGAGGCAATGCAAATCTACATTACTGACTACAGAGAGGTTGAGCTAAAAAGCGTTACTTTGCAAAAGGAATGGTCATTTATTAAATCACCATAACTTGATCAAATTCACAGCAGATGTACTATCCATCAATGGAAATGGAACCACATGCTTACCAGTGTACTCAATGCGCGTGTGTTAAGCTGATTCTGTACAACATAATACCTCACTCTGTCCTCACACAGAAATTTGACTAAATACTCAGCATCTCAACAGAGTAGGCTGAAAAATGAGAACCCATGGAGGGCTATTCCAGGAAAACTCTGTTTAGCCATAAATAATTTTGCATAATTTTACAGCCATTATGCCATCTATAAGTAAGTCTAACAGTGAAGAGGGAGAAAAAAAAAAGTATGCTCTTCTGTTTCAGCAAGCTTTCTCCCCAAAAAAGAAAAAAAAAATACACTAAAGGGTGCCTAAGGACTAAGACTTACTACATTTTCAGTAAGACATCATTATTCTTCATTAAATGTATGCTAGAGCTAGCAGAAATGTCTTTGCTGGTTTCTTCTGATGAACCAAGACTAAAAAGACATCAAGCCACTCATTCCAGTGACTAGAACTACAGAAAAAAAAGAAAGAAAAGAAAGAAGTAATATTAAGTAGGAGAATAGAGTGATGAAGTGACCATAAGACTCCTGTTAGTTAACAAAAGAAGTTTTACCCAACATAATTTTAAATTCCACCAAAATTTGTGTCAGAAACAGCATCTCACAAAGTCCCTAAAATACTGATTGCTGGCTGATGAGGGGATGCTCCATACTGGATTCATGTCTTCTGCTGCTTTTCATAAACATACTGCTATTTATATCAGGAACAGACTGTTAGGCTAGAAGATCATTGGCTTGATCTATTGCAGACATTGTATCCTATTCCTTCCTTAGCTGGGGGAAAAAATATGTATTTTTGGGGCTTCATCAAATAACAGTTTTATGTTATCTACCAACAGACAATGAATTGTTATTGCTAGTGAAACATTCAATAGCAGCAAAGGTTTTATGTGAGACATGGCAGTGATCAGATGTACATGTGAAACAATGCCCAACTGGTATCAATGGCCTAGATTTTTGTCAGATATGAACAATATATATCAACTACTGGAAATACAAGCTCAGGAAGGAGAAAAAAAAAAGTAATTCAGGTCAGATTATGGTCCACAATGTCTACATATTTACTGTCTATAAATGGGATGAGTAATATTTTTTTTTAAGTGGCCACATAGTATGTATTCATTAATGCTATTGTGGGGTTTTTTTGTTTGTTTTTGTTTCGTTGGTTTTTTTCTCCTTAATCAGGTTTTAACAATTCTCTAAATGGGAAAGAGGAAAAGATGATTTCAGTAATCTGAGATTTTTTCCCCCCTTGAAAATTGCTAGATGAACCTGAAAGGAGTTCTGCTCCAAAGTGTTTTTCTAGTCTTACCATAACCTGTTATTCACAGGGAAAAATAATCAAATTTCTGCCACATTAAAAATACAGGAAAAAAAAATCCCAAAGCAGACAGACAGGGAGCCTGTTGCTAAGAAGAAAAAAAATATACATATATTCTTTGAGTAATTAAAGTTCTGTGGTACAAGATATAAAACTACACTGCTAACAGTGTATCTTTTTAAAATTATGCTATTTAACACAAGGAAGGCATATTAAGCTAAATTCATGTCATTGTACTCACTAAATTCCACCTGCCCAGGAGCTGAACTGCTACATCATCACACAGAGCAATCCTAATCCATGCTCAAAATGATACATATCATTAAAAACCCACCTATGAGCCACACCAGATAAAACGTTTCCCATGAAACACTCAGCACCGCGGAAAGGGGCATCGTGAGCCTTAATGCTCACCGGTTTGTCCCCAGCGTCGAGCACGCCCGGTGCAGGGGCAGCAGCCTCAGTGAGCAGAGCTGCTGCTGCTGGATGGTTCCCCACCCTGGTCCTGTGCTGCGAGGTGACCTCAGGTCAGGGAACATACTGCAAGCTGGGGCCAATAAGGAGCCTTTTGGCTACTTCACTGCCCACACATATCCTCTTCTAAATAACTTTTACATATTTCTACTTTCCCCTGCTGATAAGAAGGGACTTGATCTCTGCCTAACCTTGCAGGACAAGACAGAAGCATTGAATCTGCTCCGAGATGTCTGCAGAATGGCAACGTGAACAAAGTGCACTACCTAAAGGCAACGTCTGTTATCTCTTTCATGCCCATTTTTTGTGAAAACTGCTATTTTCATGTGCAAGCCTGGAATGACCTCTTCTTTATCTGTGTTATACTACGAGAGTTCTCTGAGCCCATTGTAAGCAAACAAAAATTGCTGCAGAATTTCTCAAACATAGAAAAAGCAAAGATTAATTTCAAACCACTCTAAAATTACAGAAAATTGTGACAGAATTAAATCTTTATGTCAGTACTTTTTAAACTTGGTGGGTAGTTCTGAAACAACACTTTATGGTAAATGTGAACCATTAAATTTATTTAAAAGCAGCATTTCAGTTCTATTCCAATAAATGCTAACACAGATATTTTTGAAAAGTAGCACACACATACACAATATATATAAATTCATAGAAAAAAATATATATAGGAATCTAAAAGATATTGTATATTCTCTACCACCTGATGAAGACTGCTCTTAGGTGCTCTGTAAATAACCACAATAACATTTGTGAGTTATGTATATACATTTATGTATAGAAACCATAGATAGAGATGCAGACTGATGTACCCACTTCTCTGATAGAGACTGCCGCTGATATGGTAAAATTTAAAAGAAGGTGAGGTAACAGAAATACAGCATTCAGCACCATACTACTTAATCTGCCAGTATATAGTTAAAGGAAAAACAATGCAGACAGATTTAATATAGACATTCCTCTAAAATTCTTCTTTAATCTAGACTATAGATTTCCTTAATTTGTTTACTGGAATGTAAAACTTAAGATATAAAATTATCTTGGCAACTCTTCTCTTTAGTTTTGTGTCATTGCCTGCAAAGACTATTTCTCCTTTAAGTTACATATTTTTATCCCACAAAACAGCTCTTATAATCTAACTGTATATACTTTAAGCTAAATAATCTATGGCCTAACAGTTTGTTTTCTGAACTTTTTTTTCAGGAACAGGACAAATACCTATCATGAGGAATGCAAAGCACTCCCCCACAAGACCAAAGCAACAGTGCATGAAATTGAACTCAAAAAGAGCCTCCATCCTGTGCGACTTCTTGGCTGACACAATTTAGATATTTATAGCTTTATGAATAGGCCACTGGAGAAGAACTTGAAGCTTTTTCTAGCCAGGAAGGATTAATGAACATGTGCACCTGGTAATTACAGCACTCCATCTTTCTCAAAGCCTTCACACTGCCTCAGTGGCAGAAACTGTAATGAAAAGCCATTGAAAATATCAAGCTGCAATTCCACAAGTCATTTCAATATTAAAATGTATACTCTCTTTTCATACTCCCTATGAACTATGCTAACAGTGCCATGCACAAAAACGTACATCGGCATTTTCTGTTTTACATTATTACCTGGCATGTCTCATTTAAAATGTAAAGCTCACATGATATGAACCCAGGCTTTCACCTGCTCCAGACTCGCATAAGAAAATCCATGAGAATAACTCAAATGCTTCCTTAAGTAACAGCAGGAAGAAATATCAGCCTAGGACAAAACAGGCAATTCTAAGAAGACACAGAACCCACAATACCTTTCCAAATAGAAGCTTATCAAAAAAATAACTATTTAAAGATTTGGGAAAAACATCCTGTATCATCCTTTTTCCCCTTACAAAGATTTTCGGACAGACAGCATCTGAACTGTATCTATAATCAATTAGCTGGAAACTTTTTGAGAGGTACACATGCTACCACAGACATACCAGAGTATATTTTTTTTCATATGCATATTACCTGAGACCTGTGGGAGCGGGTGGCCTCTTCTATTGTATTACCTAGATTAACTTAAGATACAATCTTCTCCTAGATGCCCTAAAATAATTTTAAGATACCATGTGCTCCATAGCAGGTTTGGGGATTAAAGATAAGTTGGAGAATCCCGAGACACAAGAAACACCCCTTATCACTAGCGTACGCACCGCTCAGATGATGCGTGAGCAGCAGGGTGGGAGCTCCTCTTGTGCCACCCCGACATCTGACATCCCGCTGACCTGAAGCGGGCAGACGTGCAAATGGATCGAGCAGTTACCAAAAAGTAAGAAGAAGCACTATTAACATGCGCTGTTTTAAGGAAAATAAATAAATAAATAAAAGCGTGAACGGCTTCAAAGGTGAAATTAAATGCCCCAGCGCAGTGCTGGGCAGCAGCGAGCATCACCCCGCGCGGCTCCCGCACGGAGCCAGGCGGGCGGGCGGCAGGGGCAGCCCCCGGGGTAGGGGCAGCCCGCGGGGTAGGGGCTGAGCGCGAGCGCCCGCACGCGCGGCGGATGCTCGCGGGCCGCCCAACTCCGCGCCCCCGGTGCACCTGCCGCTAACGGTCGCCGCACCTGCCGCTAACGGTCGTCGCGCGAGGCGGCGCCGCTCCGCGCCTGCCGCCCTTACCGTTCAGCGGCGGGGCGGCGCGGACGGGGCGCTCAGCGCAGCGGCTCCGGCGGCGGCTCCGCGCGCGGCGCTGCCATCGCCGGTGTGGCGAGGAGGAGCCGCCGGCAGCCGGGGGAGGCTCCATGGCGCCGCCGCCGCCAACTTTGTGTGTGCCGGGCGCGCCGGCAAAGGCGGCCTGGAGCCCGCGCCGCCGCGGACGGGAGTCGGGGGCGAGAGCTGCCCGTCGAGGCACCGAATTCGCGAATAACTCGCGAAATTGCTGCTCGAGGCCCTGACCAGGGCTTGGCCACGGAAGGGGCCTCGCTACCTGCATCGTCGCTGTGCTGTCGGGCAGCGCGGGCTGCTGCGGCCCTCGCAGCACTGCCAAGAAAGCACAAGGTGCGAACGACGTCTCATGTGGAGTCATGTGTCACCCTGTGCCATCGTATTTCAGTCATACTTATATTCAAGGTATAAACATATATTAAATGTAATTAAAGGTAAATGCTTCCTTTTTTCTACCAGTGTTTCCATGTAACTGGATGGAGTGTTTCGTGGAACATCTACCTATTGTTGCAAGTATGGTCTTCACAGGTTTCGTGGCAAATCCAGGCTAGAAGGAGCAAGAGTTTGCTTAAAAATTACTAGGCACATTGCACGGTGATAAGGCTTTAAATATTCTTCAGTAGGTCGCCATTTTCACTGCTCCATTGAATCTCTCTCTAAAAAGGAAGGATTTTGTCTGTTACATCTGATTTTGTACATAGAGCATCCAGTTTAATTTTTTTTTTACACCAAATTGGCTCATGGCATTTTAAGAATAATTTTTTAAAAAAGATATACATATGCTTTATCACATATTATCTTAACAACTGTAGCAATGTTCTAGATTATTTCTACATGCTGACAATGAAAATAGCATTTTCTAGTGGCTCTACTGCTTGGCACTAGGACAGCAATTTCAGGTTAGAAGCAGAAGTAAAAGTGCCAGCGAGATAAGAGGCCAGCTGTACCATAGAGGTGATGACCTCATTTGGCAAGAAATGTGCTTTGGATGTATAGTTTAAGTAGCATGCTCCATTTCAAACAGTATCTATTTTTAGTGAGGTCCGAGGAGAAGAAGGCCTCACCTCCGAGGCCTCACACACCATTAAAAGAAGTAGAAAACCAAAGGAAGGACAGAAAGGGGGAAAAAAAAGAAAAAAAAGAGCGACCAAGACAAAAGGCATGGCAGCTTTCACAAGTATCTATCTATTCAATGTATTTCTTTCCTTCACAAGCATTATATTCTCTAAATGACAAGGAGTTTAAATTCCAAATTCCATTGCCAATGTTAAGGCATTAAACTGGCCCATATAGTTTTTTGGCTCCTACTTGACCTCATCAAACAGCTGTGATTTCGAAGCAATCAGTCTCTAATGAGCTTAGAAACAATAGCTGAAGTTAAAATGCCAGATGTGTTTCATTTTATCTTTTTTTTTTTTAATGAACGTTCTTAAGATGCGCATCTTGAAAATTTTAAATTTTATATGTTAAAAATGATTCTAGAGCTGCCCTTTTTTTTTGGTCAGGTATGGAGGAATCATCCTCTAGCGACTGAAAACGGAAAACAATACTTATGCTCTGTCTCTGTCTATTTAATACAGTTAGTGCCTTATCAGCACTCAAACACACTCCTGTGAGCAGCTCTGGAAAACTAGCTAGAATGCTCACATACTTCAGCCATCTTTCAATCTTGTCTCCTTTTATTGTATTGTAATGCAAACATCTGTAACATACTGTGTATTGAAAGTGTATTGAAAATACAGAAAGCAGGTAAAAATCTGTACACCAAATGAGAAGAACCTCTCGGAGAAAGAGATAAGGTACATGAAATAGTTATTAATTGCAGGGGGAAAAAGTTATAAAATCATCGTAAATAAGTGTCTTTACAGCTTACAATATTTCTAGAGTATTTGTCTTACAGAAGCAGACTTTGGTGATCAATTTTTAGAGTGAGTGCTAAAATAAAGAATACATCAGTCAATATTCAGTCGTCATATATCTTCAGAAAATGTTACTGTATTAAATACTTAAATATAATAGCTATTAGAATATAACTAACTAGAATAGGGAGTCTTTCAAAGGAAGATAATGCTCAGCTGCAAGTTCAGTGACTAAAATGCTTAGCATAGTTGTCAGTCCATCAACTTGGCTGAGCATAAAACTCACTGAAAGCACAAAACCCTAACCATTTACTTGATGGAAGGGTTAACAATTCATTCCAGATAACTGCTCATCAACAAATTCATTATTTAGTTGTTTAAACAGTAGCAAAATCCTATTTCGAGAATCAGAGTGCATATGCACTTCTTGACTGGTCGTATGCACTTAGCTGCCCATTTTGTGTCCTGAGCTGCATACAGAAATGCTGCATACAATTACGTACTATGTGTTCTCACGTCCTTTAACCTATACTATGCAAGGACCAAATAAAAAAACAAATTCCTTCCAAAAAGATTCAAACAGCCCAGCCAAACTTTGCTTTATGCCATACCCTAAAATAGTTTTACTTCCATCTCTGTCATTGTGCAGCCTTTCAGTGGACGATAAAAGCAACTGCATCTCCATTTCCACAATCAAACATGTTTCTTTTTAAAAAAAAAAGTCCCAGAACAACACTCTTAAAAATTAACTAAAATGACCCTGCTGATTGCAGCTCTCAAGAACTGACACAGAATAAAGTGGTTTCCAAGTTATCCAAGTTTAAGTGTATGGAGAACAAATACTCTGACTTAGCCAGTGAACAGGGATTCACCGAAGAGCAAAGAACTGCGTTCATGGGCTTGCAGTGGCCTGGCTTACTGCAGACAGGAGGCTGCGTGTTTAAACAGCTATCAAGACTTCACAGCAAAATCTACATGATGCAGAAATCACCTTATGTGAAAGCAACAAAAAGCACAAATCAATGTACCAGGTCCCATCAGAGAGCTCTTTGGCCAGCCAGACTTCCCAGGAGTTTCCTGACTGCTCTTAGTTAATCTTTTGGAAAACCTCTTTAATGAATGCACAACTGGCATTGCTCTATTTACTGATAACTCTTTTTTTGTGACTGTACTTGAGATTACATTCTGTACGACAACATAAGTGTAAGGTGGAATGGGTAGCCAAAGGCGGGAGAGTTCAGGAAAACCCTAGTAGAAAGAGCAGCTTAAGTTATAGACAGTGAATGATGCTAAGAGAGACTACCAGGCCTTTCCAGCTTGGCAAGTTTTGATTCACTGTCCTGCTCAGCCTGACAAGTTTTGGTCAAATAGGTACAATAATAGGTAGGTACACAGGAAAAAAAAAAAAAAAAAAAAAAAAAAAAAAAAAAAAAGCTTGGTTCACTTTAATTTGCTATTTTAAACACTGGCCACTAGTATTGTCTCCTGGGAAGGATATATTCCAGCTTTCAGGTCTACCAGGCAAGAACAGGTCTGCCTATAATCTGCTATAGCTCTCCCAGAGAGGGGCTCCTCTGAACTGCCCGCTGAAGGAGGGACTGGCGGTGAAAACCTCACTGAGGCACCTTCACTAATACCTAGAGCTAGAGTTTCCTTCTTGGTTCCAGGTGACCCCCAGCTCAGTGTGGATGACCATCAGCAGTGACTCTCAGCCTTCAGCTTTGTACAGCCCCCTTCTTAGGTACATACCTATTTCTACCAGCAATACCAGAAACATAGGTGGTTCATTCAACCAGATGAAGTTAGGCTTAGATACCATAATGCAAAAAATAGAAATACATGGATCCTTATCCCCTATATCATCTGCCAAGCACCACTGAATGTTTTCACTTCGGTCTCTGCCCCTAAGTTTGAAATCCTTGCATAAGGGACAAGGCACACTACACAGACACTGTGTGTGCCTATGAGGTAAAAAGAAAGCCAAAGCCGCAAGAACCCTCTCTTCAGCAATTGGTCCTATGTTACTGTCTGAAAACTATATTTTAATACAGTTTTGTTGATTTTCAGCTTATCTTTTTGTCTTCTTAATGGTAAAGCTTTTAAGTGAAAGATTTTTGTTATCCTCAGGGAATATAGCTTAGTATTACAGATAAAAATTCTCTTAAAAGTTATATTAAAAAGTTACAAAAATATATCAATAAAACCTTTCAATAACAAGTTATTAGCATGTCCCTTAAAGGCATAATTATGTAAGAGATTCTCAATATATTGACAACATCTAACTTAAACACAAAGTAATATAAGCTGCTTTCACCTGTAGCTGCAACAACAGCAGAAAAACTCCCTATAACTGCTACAGTGCCTGTTGTGCTATCTGCTCTTGTATTTTTCTGCCAGTTTACTGCCTGTTTCTTCTGTTATGACTGCCATCCCTGTTTTTTGAGTTCCTGGCACATGTTCAGATTACTTCTACACACAATAGTTAGTTTATTCAGCTCCTGTTTTTGCTTTGACTAACGTGTCTGTAAAATAATACACAGTTATAATGTACAATGTTTCTTTCTCAGCAAATTAATAAACCACTTACTTGCTAAAAACCTGCATATGCCATACCAAAAATTGCAAAGGGAACAGTGGTGCTCCAGTCATGTTTCTCTGATAGCATCACTGATACTGATCAACCAAGCCTACCACCAGAAGTTCATTGGTCTCTCATGCACTGAGAGCCATTTATGAGACAACGATGCCACCACAGACCTGGAATCCCTTAGTTCACATGATCTATCTCAATTGGATGGTGCTTGGCTACACAAGGCTATCATACACAAGATTTTACGTATGCATATAGTTTTAGAGAAGGATTTATTAAAACCTGATAACTTACTGTGACAGTAATTGCTTATTTCTATTGTCCAACAAATATTAGAAAAGCTCATTAGTTTTTATCTTCAAAAGATAATTTTCATGACTACAGTTGAGAGAAAAATGTCAACAATTGTTTTGCTGCTTAGTATTTTTAATCCAACTGTTGCTGAAAAAAAATATCAAGTACATTCTAGAAAAGATGCCACAAGCTGTCAACTATTTTAAACACTGTGAATAATTCCAGTAGCTCTAATATATAAATTTATATATATGATCTCACCTCTGAAAAGCACATTTTAAAACTAATATTTGATTTTGCTCCTTCTGCAAATCTGGTGATTCCATTCAAGTTGAAATTTAGCATGAAAAATTGTTCTGTGATGAAATAGAGCATCACTCAGAGTGTGCACACTAGTTAGAAAGATGAAATTATTCTGCTTCAAAGAAATGCATGATCTATTTAGACCCGTATTTTATCACACTGAGCTTGGATCTTAAATATTCATTTTGATTACATATTATTTCACTGATTTATTCCCTCATTAATTCACTTCTATAGTAATGTGATCAACTTCAATGGATATATTTAAGCTGTTACATACATCTTATCTCTTTGTACTGCACCAAATACCTCATCAAAATAGTTAATTAAGAAAGAAAATCAAATTTCTCTGAATCTCACACTAAAAGATAAATTTTTCCTTGAAAAAAATACAACTTAATTATAAAAATGAATCCATGCATTATATGTGGATAATATAAGAAATGAGCATAGCAAATGAAAAGTTGACACAGTATTCATGTTTGATTTAATACATCAAAAGTGAAGCAAGAGAGTGTTCAGAGCACATCACTCGTTGTATCATCTGAGAGATATATAATACTCTAATGAGTCTAGATAAGAAGATAGAATTGAGATATATCAGTTTTGCTGCTTAACGGTTTGTAAGTTCCAGTCATCCTTTGTATTCATTTTGGTGTCTCAGTTATAACGACAGTTCAGTACTAGAGCACATAGGACCTATGAGTTTTTACTCCTTCTCAACATATCTTTTTTTTCCTGATCCTTAGGGCAGAATCATTTAATCTGTTTGTTCATGATTTTCAAAGACCTGAAAGGAACGTGCTCAAATCTCAGTGAAATTTTTGGCCTTTTAGCACCTTGCTTTGTTAAATGTCTTTGAAAATTCTAGTTCTTTTCCCTAACTTGTCCATCAGTTGAAGAAAATATAAAATTTACTTATTAGAAGTATCTGGCATGAAAAATTTGAATACTGATTGTTGAAAGATGATGAAGAAGTGAATTTGCTGATAAGGAAACAGGGAGTTAGATTCAGGAATAAGGCAGATAAAAAAGTCTCCTTCTAGTAGACTGTGAGGTTGTTTAAAAAACTGTGCCTTTTTTCTTTTTTTTTTCTCCTCATTGCTGGCAAAAAAATGGAGGAGACTGTATAGCTTTATTTCATGGCAAATAATACAATTCTTTTCAAATTAGTCAGTTAAAGTAACTGAAGGCAAATTCTTCCTGTTTTCAATTTGCTTTCTACCTTCTGCTTCTTTTCTGACTGAGTCACCTGACAACAACTGTAAGATGGCAAAACAGCTACGGAAACTCCCCAAGTTCAACAGAAGAAAATACTATCATGTTCTACTTGTGTCATACCTGTGATCAGTATGACAAGATGGAGTATTATGAAGACAGGTCATCAGTGAAAAGTGATACTTCAAATGATAAAGAAAATAGTCATTACAAGAAAGATCATACCTATATCTGTTCTCCTCCTATTGATGATAGATAAATCCATGCATGGCTAAGGTAAACTACTTTTAATTCTTGAAAGTATTTATCATCAACAACAGTTTAATCTATTAACTGAAAAAAAAAAAAACTTATGCTAAGAGTCTACAATTATTCAATATATCTTAAAATGCTATGCATATTTTTGCAGTTCCTTTGCTTGTAATCTTCACTGATTCCTTCTAATGTAAAAAAACAGCTGCTTTTTTAAACTCAATAAAACAAATATTTATAATTTTAAGAATATTAAAGTATACTAATATTAAATAATTATTACCATATATCAAAGCATATTAATAATTTTAATTATATAAATATTTCCCTCTACCTAGCTATTTATTAACAAAGTTGAATGTTTTGTTATTGTATGCATCCATTGTTTGTAAAAGCCTCAAATCAGGCTTGAGAAAATATATCTACACACACATAATCTATATATCTATCTCTATATATCCTATACACATTAAATATAATATCATTGTGTTTTATGAAGATGAATAAAAATAGATAACATCCCAACTGAATAAATTCATTGTTACATACTCGAACAGAAATCATAATAGGGAGAGAATACTGCCACAGTTCGGCTAGATATTACAGTTGCAGATAATAGGCAGTTGTATCCACATTAGAAAAGCGGCACAGGAGTCATTGAGTATCCTCAAGGTCGAATGTAAACTTGACAACATATAATTTGTTCTACAATGTCAAAAATGATCCATAACATAATTTATGAATTGCAATAAAGCCTTATATGGTGTTTGCATTTCAAAAGCATCATGAAAACATTAACTCTTTAATTCTCAAAATATCCTGGAGATGGTTAGCTATAAGATAGTGATGCTAATCATGGAAATGAAGAAAGGATACAATTTAAATTCATAGTTATAGAACAAGCCTGTATAGAATTAGATTAAACAATTTCCATGTTCCTCATAGAGCCCATAGAAATACAGTGAATATTTTCATTAGATCAGAACAGCAGCTTGAGAAACTGGATCGATATAAGGACTTCCCCTATTTTGGGATCTACGAGAAGTGAAAACAACTTCACACTTTTTTATATACTAAAATAAAGCCACTTGTGGAAACCATAAAATTATGCATAATATTTACTGATGATTCAACAGAGTATCCCTCTTTAGTGAGCGTCAGACATTGCTGTTGCTTACTTTTCTAATGCTGTAGTCAAATGTACTATCTTAATGAGAGCTAGATAGTCTACCCTATAAAACACAGAAGACGTCACAGAAGACTAAAAGTAGCATTTTATCCACTATTAAAAAGATGCAGCTATTTTCTTAATTCTTCCTGAGGTTCAACAGTAGGGGAGGGCTAATATGTATTCTAGATCTGTTTTACTCAGAAATTTCCAGTAACGTAAACATAGGATGTCTCCCATTCTCCTGAAGTCTTAGGGAAAATTAACATCAATGAATAAATACTTCGGCAATTCTGCCAAAGGATCTTATTTTACATTACTTTTTGATATTCAAGACAAGTACGCTTTTTCCGCCCACCTCTAATCTACTTTTGCCCAGGTCTCTGTGATTACTCATCTTAAAAACAATTATTTATGCCTTTGCGGCCTTAGCACACTTGATTTCAAGATAAATTTTGAAAATAATTCAAAAGTTAAAGTTTATACAAAATGCAGGAATGGAATTTGTCCAGCTTCTAATGTTTACAGATTAGCTCTGTGATTCTAGACTCCATAGGCAATGGATTTAAAGATACACTCCTGGGGTTCAATGTGTCTCATATTGATGTGGACTTTTAAAATTAATCAGATTAGTTGTATCATCTCAGACATGTCTATTACTTTCCATCAGCTATAAAGGAAGTTCAGAATGGTTCTTATCTATACTGTAGACATTTAAAGTTAGGACACTTTATGGGCTATATCAAAAAGAATTAAAGTGACTTTGTCTTCCATATACCTCAATGACTTTTCCTGATTTTAAACTAGATATAGTTAGTTTTGATTCAGAGCATTCTAGGAATCACTTTTAAGGTTTTAATATAGCAATTCAGTCCCTTGAATTTAAGGCCCTGTCTTTTCCCTGGATATAACTACACTTGTTTGTGCAAATCCCACAGAAGAGCTTTGACTTCCAGATGCTGCACATCTGTGTCCACTCCTAGAATTTTGACAAGGATGGACCAGATGTATAAAGGGTAACAGAGTTTTTGTTGTCTAAACATCAGCAAATCACAACAGCAATTTAAAACATTTTAGTAATTGCTTTGCTGTAGACTTCAGAAGACTAATTCCAAGAAAAATGTCCATCCTCAGTGGCCTTTGATGTCAAGTTTTGACTAATTACAGCAAGTACCATGAAGTTCTATATTTTTTATTTAGAGAATAAATCAGTGGATCTATGCATAGACACCAAATAAAGGAAATGTCATTTATAATTTATGCTGTAATAAAATTGCTTAGAAAAATAAATTAATATTGAAATAGCAAACAGCAAGCCAAAGAGTAAATGAAATAAATCTGACCTATACCACTGGGAGACACAGTATCATGAAGCAGAAATCAGTGGTATCCACCAAAGCAACAATTTTCATGTTCAATCCTTTCAAGTAGAACAAAACCCTATAAAGTAAGATCTAACTCTGTTTGAAATTATAGAACACAGAAAAGTTTTAAAACTTTAACTAAAACTTTTTAAAAACTTTAATATCTTTCTTTTCAAAGTTCCATCCTAATATTTTATACAAGTATAAAAGTCAAGAAGATAAGTCTATAAAATATTCTATTCTGAATTACAAGTGCAAGTCTGCTTCAAAAAAATATTGCAGGGGTAGAGAGAGGAGGAGGAGAGAGATTTAGCTGATCATTCTGTGAATCATTTAAGATAAAAATGAAAATAAATGTTTTATTGTAGCACTTCAAATTTTCATACAACTAAGAATGAAATGTTCCTTAAGAACAAGAGGAAAACTCCTGTTCATTGAGGAAAGTTAAAAGCAACTCATTCTAAAAATTACATTGGAACCAAAATCTTTCCCTACCTTTATTCAAGTAATTTGGTAGATTTTTAAATAAGATCATATCTTTATACAAAATATACTAAAAAAAATCTAAGTGACTTGTTGCAGCTGATTCTGAAGCTGTTTATATCTTGTTCCTCCCCAATAGCATGAATATGTGTTCTTCTGAACCACAGTCATATGGATTGATCTTTAAACTTATTTATAAAATAGTGAGACATATATTGTTTCACTTCCTGAAACTGCAGAAACAAGAGTTGCAAGGACAGTAACTAACTATACCTCAGCTATAACAAACACAAGAAAGGAAGCTTATAGATTCACAATATGAATTTTCTTTTTTAGTAAAGACTTATTCATAAACATATATATTTAGATTTTCTCCCTTTTCCAAGCATGACTATTTACAAATTCAATATATATAGGAGAAATTAATTTATATTTCATAAAAATTATCTAACAGCATAATATCTATTTTAATTAGTGTCTCACTTCAAAAATAATATTAATAATGAAGCTAGTTAAGAAGAATAATTAGAATAGTCAGGCAATTAATATCACACATTTAAAAACTCATCTGAACAGAAACACCTTCCAAAATGGTTGGCCTAAAGCGGCTGCCCTGACTTTTCAGTCAACAAAACTGGATTGTCTGGGAAAACAACACCAAGGAACTTCTACACCTTTCCCAACAGCATCTATTGGGAAAAGAGCATCCATTTCATGCAGTTTAGACCCATTGTTGCAGCTCTTCACCCTTGTTAAGTGGTCGAAATTACCTGGAATTTGACTTTACGTCCATGACAAATTCATGGTGAGATCCATGAAAGCAGATTCCCTCCTGGACACGCGTGTGGGGCCAGTGACTCTTGCTGTAGTTACTGATCCCTTACTGCTGTACCCGTCTCATGGAGGGTCTGTGCTTCAGTTTGCTAAGAGGCTGAAGTGCAGTCCTGATGTGCAAGGACACAAGGATGGTGGGAGTCTGCTAGACCCACTGCATCTCTGTCTAGGCCCTAACCCTGGTTGCTGGGCTGGGGGCATCCAGGGGGACAGAAGATGAGGCTGCGTCTGGAGCTGCGTATCAGGCATTTCTGTGAACGCCCAGGAATTCCAGGTATTCTATCCAATGCCAGGTGAGTTGGATGCACTAGGTTCTGCCTATTGAAGACCAAATATCTAGTGGAGATAGAAGCCGTTCAGCTCACGACATCTGCCACCGACTGGACTCGGTGGCAGAAATATGGCTTAAGAAACAGCTCAAACTACTGAGCAGTGATTTTGATCATATTATCTATATTCACAACTTCATTTCTGTAATTGCAACATATTTTAAATCTTAGCAGATCAATATATCTGTGAGATTTTTCTCTGACAGTTGCAGTACACCAATAGTGAAAATAATTTTCATGGAAAAATATTTTACAACAGCACATAATTCATCTAACTAAAATAAACTCAATTTACAGCTAATTTCCAATTGTATTTCAAATCATTCATTTTGCATATCCCTTGCTTAAGTGTGCTAATATCTTTATGCATGGTCTTCAGCACTGTGATTTGATCTATTCCATCAATTCTCATCTATTCCATCTACAGTAAAGATCTCCTGAAGAAAACTTACATCATTTAAAATGGACAGCTTCCACCAACCAAGAAAAATAAAATGTATTTGCTGGCTTGACTTTTAGGGTCTACACGAAAAAAAAAAAAAAAATACAGCTTCATCTATTCATTTAAAATGCAATGGAAGATTCACCTAAAAATAGGTGAATCTGTGTATACTAGGGATAGCTGAAGATTCACAGCTCAATTCATTGCACCTACCTATTTCACAACTATACTTCTGTGTATCACAAAACATTTTTCATTTCATATTCACAGGACTGAAACACAGGAAAAACTAGAGAAGGATCTTTTTCATTTTAAAATAGGAAAGTAATTTTCAACTGACAGGACTAATGTAAGAAAGAATTCCTGGTAACAAAACCACTTCTAATCTGATTTCTGCCTTGTCATTCAAGTCTCAGTATTCCACAGCATTCTGTAGGTAATGCAAACTGAAGCATGTAGTTTTGCTGAAATTTGCTGAAACTGAAGAATGTAACAGGAAAACCTCTCTCCCTCTGGTATTAGGTTGACTTAGGCCTACCCAACTATTATAAAAAAATAAAATCAACAGCCATTTTTGGAAACATCATTAGTTTTACGGAAGACTGGGGCTCAAAAACTGCAGTAATTCTTTCTGTAAGTTTTAAAAATTCTGTTTTCATTACGAGAACAGGAAAGTATACATGGATTCTATCCTTCTGAGTAAGTCATACTAGAAAGCGAAAATAAAATCGAAGTTTATCACTGAGGTTTTATACGCACACAAAGTTGTTGGAAGTTTCCTGAGTTATATTGCTCTTTACCCTGTTATTGCATTTTCCCCCTGTTATTGCAAAGTTATCCTAGGAGTCTGTAAAACCAAATAATAATCAAGACCAGGTAAAAATCAGGAAAAACATTCACATTCACCTATCAAGCCTGACAATTGACTGAGGATGATAGAACTGGAAATGCCCAAAGTTTCTGAGTCTTTCTGGCAAAGTCCTGTTCACTTGTCCCTGATTATGTGATACTTATATAGAGAGAACCTGACCCAAAAATTAATTGTGAATTTTCACACTGACTGTTTCTTCAAAGTTTTAGACAACTCCATTGTTCCAAAACCACAAGATAGCAGTCATAGTACAAATAGATCTTTTCTAGCAGAATGCAGAAAATTAAGATAAAAAGGCAAAACTGACAATGGCTAATTCCAAAGAGTGCATTTTCTTAACACATCACACATCTAGGAACTCATTTTCAAAATAATAATAATATTAATAAAATCTAGTCTCCATTAATAAAGCCCCTTATTCCTGTATGAAACAAATCTCAATCTTACTTTTTGTCTTATGGGAGGTTCCTTACAGTCTGTGATTATTAAATTGAGAGGGACAATATTTGTACTTCTGACCATGACACAAATTCATGGAAGTACATGGATGATCTACAGAGAGAGATGACAATTCATATTTCCTTCTCTTTTACTGCCTTGACACCATTTAAATACTTTCATACCTAGTGGTAGGGAACAGACCAAGGCTCTCAAAAATCTTGTCATCCTGTTAAGGATAGATTGAGGAGGTTAGAGTCCTAGCCTACTTTTCCCCAATTAAAAATGGTGTGTCTTGACTACTCATTTATATCTGGATGCAATACTCAGAAAATTAAAAAAAGAAAGCTGCATAGAAGGAATAATAATAAAAATAAGAGTGCTAGCAAGCCCTATATACTGCCTGCACATATGATTACAATCACTCAGCACTCTATTGTAACCCTCTTCTGGAAGAATGAGGTAGAAATGGTAGCAATATACAGCGACCGGCAACTGAGGCTGGAAACAATAATTAGGCATGCTGACAGATTGCAGCAGCTGGAAATGACATCCCAATAGTTTTCCTAGCTTTTAAACTTGGCAGGAGATTTTTCTGCCTATAATATCTCAGAGAAATTAACATTTTTGTCATCTTCAATGGCTTTGAGTGGTGCAAAGGAATATATTTCATTTAAAATAAAAGATTGCCGTTCCTAGAATTTCCCAGTTGTGGGAGATTTTACTTGATCTGGACCAAAAGCAAGTTTCAAGGATGATACTATTCTGCTACATGTGCATATCAAAGCATAAACACAAATTCAAGAGAAGTTAAACATCTGACCACATATTGTTATATCTTAAGAAAATAAGTAAGTCTATATCATCTTTTTTTTTTCCTCTGAAAAAACAAACCATCTTAACCTTCATTTCTAGCCTTTTCCACCATATTTTTCTGCATAGTTGGTGTTGTGTGATTGAGTCACATCTATCTATCTTGTGCATCTAGCACAGCTCTTGCTTCAAATCTTCACCTAATGATTTACTCCAGGTATAAAAAGTGTTGAATTTGTATGTGAAAATTATACCACAATATTGTTCTCTCAGGAGCTATAAACAAATCAGAGTCCAGTTTGTGCTATGAAAAAAAAGAAGTATGAACCTCACTGGGACTTTTAATCACAATATGCCAGCTCTGAATTAAAGATCCATTTTGTATCAAGTCTCACTGGGCTAACAAAAATCTGCTTGTTTACAGAAGTTAATTTTAAACTTTTAGCAGAAAGCAAATGGTGCTGAAGCAGATGTTGCCCAACTTTCAATTAAGCTCTCATGTATTCCAGGGAAAAAAGCAACGAACATTGGTGTGCTGCATGTGCAAATTGATGTTTCAAAACTACAGTTACTACTAAATATTAAATGCTTTGTGTTTCCCAAGAGTGTAAAGAAAAACCCTTCCAGAACTGGGAATACTTTTTTGTTTTGTACTGTCTTCTGTGCACTTAGAGAAAAGTATTTTTCTACCAGTAGCTTCAACCTCAGATCTACACTGACTACATTCACTTAATTAGATTAGAAAGGCACTGAAAACAGTACATATCACTTAATTCCTCACACTGTTTTTCTTCAAATAGAATAGCTATTCAGAAATACCTAACAAACAAACTACCATTCACAGTGTCACACAGTTTAAACCAAAGAAAGGGTGTTGAGATTTGGAAAAAAAAACCTTTGGCATCAAGTACAGCAGAAGACTAAGCTGTCTGTATCCTTCTGGGAACTTTGCGTGAGGCCTGAGTGAAAATACTGGAGCTAGGATTTTTGTTCACTAGTTAAATTAGGATTTCACTAGATTCATTAGTCAGATTATACAAATCTTTAACACACGAAGGACCTAAATTTCAATTTCTAATATTCTGATTATTTCACTGTGTTCCTTGATTTTTGTTTTAGGTTCTCTCTTATGCTTTTAGTACTAATGGTCAAAATTTGGAATTTCCCACTTAAATATGTATTTTTATGCTTTTAAGATTTTGGGAGGTTCTGGTTTTTTTTAGCAATTTTGTAAAAAGCTTCAGATCTTCTTCAGGTTCTTTATGTACTGTTGTATTAATTCAGCACTTGCTCTAATGTGTCTAATTAGTTTGAATCTATTATGATATGGCAATCTAGTAAGATTAAAAATCATTAACTGTCACAGGACAGTATAGATTCTAAAATGGGACTGTCTTGTTGAGATCAAGTGTTATCCACATGTTTAAATTCTGTCAGCATGATAAATTGTCTCTGAGGTCAAGGGTCTTCAACAAAAGATTTCAAATCAGCAGTACACAATAGCTGCTGATATTAATTAAAAAAATGATTACATTCTGCTTGAAGTACTCCTGATAGAATAATACAAAGATAATGTAAGCACTTACAATGAAATAAAAAGCTTAATTAGCATTCTAAAATTACCACAAACAAGTTTGAATCTCTCTCTCTCTCTCTCTCTCTCACAGGAGGTTGCTCCAAAGCAAAATGTTAAAATAGACTATGTATTTGCTGTTGTGAACAACTCCCTTAGATCTACAATACACAGGAAAACATGAAACAGTACCTTTTGCATGGTGCTTATTTTGATTTTAAAATGCAACTTAGAAACACTTTCTTGCTAAAGCAGAAAGTAAAAATTCTACTCATTACATTTTATATGCTGCATCAGATATTACTTATTAGGGTACTCTTTAAATACATTCTTCTCTCCAAAAAATTATTTCATGTTTGTATATTATTTTTAGAGGCTTGTAAACTGTAACAGACATGTAAGAAATGAGATGGTATATTCATAAATACCTTTTCCAAATATTCACACAACAATCAATAAAAATACTAATTCAGCAACTTAAGAGAATGTGTCAAATCACATCTTAGTGCATCACAATTCATTTTTTAAACAAAATCATGTGTTGTACATAACTTTACTCACTCTCTTCATATATGCAATAACAAAAGTTGTAAAACTAAGCCTGAGTTTTTATACTCACAGTAACTCCACTAAGCTTATCTTTTGCTTTTCCTCTGCTGCCATGTGCTCAAAATAATCAATTTTACTGCTAGAAAATACTTGCTTTTTTCAGAGATACCAATATGAGAGTCAAGTAGACCAGGAAGCTTTCAAAAATATGCAAATAACCCCTAAACCCATGAGATGATTACATTTTAGTAAATGTCTTTGAGCTGTGATGTTGTGTGCCTAAATGTTTTATTATTTTCCCCAGCCTACAAAATATTAGACTCTAGAAAGATGATAAAATATATCTTAAGTCATAATGCCTATCTGTCAAAATACAATGTGTACCTTTTTTTTCAAGAGATTGAATTAAAAAACAAAACTGCCTCGTTTAAAGATTGTTTTCTTCACAGTCTCATCTTCATTCCTTTCTTTCCCATCATTCCACAGTTATCATTCTTTGAGGTCTTCGCATAACACAATTCTCTGCCGCACAGTCTCAAGACAGGTAATACATTTACACTCTATACTGAAAATGCATACCCTGAGTGTGGTACCTTGAAATGCTGTGTTTCAAAAATGCATTAAGTCTACCGAGAGCTCGCTAGGAACCAATCAACCCAAAAGAAGCAAACAAACTCCTTGGTAAAAAACATTCAGTATTATCATTAGATGAACTCTTTCACAGGGTAAACGCGACTACAGCTTCCTCCAAATATAATCTGTCACTGTCAGTGCTTTCCCTCTCTTTTCCTGCCCCCCCCCTTTTTTTCTTTTATGCTCAACCCACTTACTTTTCTAGACTTATCAAATGAAATTATGACTAAGAGTCTATTTGACATTAAAAAAATTATTTGGGAGATAAGAGTACAGCAAGGTTCCTCTCTCTTCTTTTACACTTCAGCAAGCTTACAATTTCATCTTAGTCAAGAGTGATGCTCCAGTATCAAAATAATATCAGTATTCATTATATAATTCTAACTTTGCTAATTTTGAATTCTTAGTAGTTCAAATGCAGCTTCTTTATTTCTCAAAACTTTTATTGACAGAAATGTTTCACAAGGCTGGGGCAATAAAACTGGCATTTACATAAGCACAAGTCCAAGGAATTCAGGAAATCTGCTGGAGCTATTGGTTTTGCTTGTATCATGAAAGATTTGAAAGAACTCAAAAGTTCTTTCAAAGAAAGAGGATGGTAAAAATAATGTCACACATGGATTTTCCATTGTGACACCGTTGTGAGTTAACAAAATCCTTTGATGCCATATAAAGAAATAGGTAGTGCATACTTTCTCTATTCTTTGTCCAGATGTGTCACTGATATTCTACCTCTAGAGTACAAGAAAGATGATGGAAAAGATAGACAATATGAGGAAAGCCAAGTTATCTGGAAAATCACTAGGTTTATTATACTGAGCTACATATACTTTATATATGAATTGATGAGATACACAAAGGAGTACTGAAAAATCTGTTCACTTCATAATGAATTTAAATAAATAGTGACTATGAATACATGTTAAAAATAGAAAACTGAATTACTGAATAAACTGGAATTCTACTTTACAAACACACAAAAATTGTGACCTAGTTGTAGTGGCATTTCAATTAAAATTGAAGTACAAATACACTGTAAAAAAAGTTATGTTTCAGTTTAATGACAAAGATTCATTATTATAAAATATTCACGATTTTCGGACAAACTACTTCTTGCACAGATTTTTAGGATTTTGGAGACACAAAAAGGATACAATACGTCAATTCCTTTTTATATTACTCAGTCATATATTGAAATGATGGTCGGGGTGATACACTTACCCATTTAACACTTACAGCAAACTGCTATAAAGTAGACTCCATTTTTTATTAGTCTAGTCAGCACGAGTCTATGTTTTCTTGACATAAAATAAACCCAGTAACACAGTAATTGCTTGGCCATATATTAAACCCTACCTCTGTTGAATCTTTGTTGACTAATGATTAAAAATAGAGAATTTTCAAATTGTCAAATTTGTCGTGCTCCAAAGAGTATTATTTCCTCTAACAAAAATGTTAGATGATCAGAATTAACTGTTGGAGTCCTTTATTATTATTATTATTATTAGTATTAGTATTATTAGTTTTTAAACAGAGATAAGATCTTTCTGAATCTAATTTTATTGACTGTATTTGTCAAAGTCATTGTGTTATTCAAAGGAATAATACCACTCCTATCACCTTGCAGAGTCGTCAGATATAAAAGTACCCTCACATAGTTTCCTTTGCTTGAGGCAGAGTTACAAAACATTTCATTCAGTCTTCTGCAACAAGAACCCCAGCTGAAGGCATTATGGTCATAAAAGAGGTAATGAAATAGCGTAGTGATGGTAAATATAGAAAATATCAGAGGCAACTTTATCTGAGGTGGCTAAGGCTTGCAGAAATATCACAAGGTACCCTCCCAGATGTGTGAGCTGCTCTTCATCTCTAAACCCTATGATACTCCATGGTAATGTAAGAGCTAACAGAAGACACTGAAAGAAAACAGACCTTCGTGTTATCAGCCATCAGAGATGAGAATAGTGTGACTTCCAGAAATCAAACCAGAATGTCAACAAGATACGCAATAAGCCCAGTATGCTAGAGTGTTCCACTTTAATTGAAAGACATACAGCTTTGAAACTTTATAAAATCAACATAAATCACAAAATCATTAAAACTAATCAGAACACACTTTTTTTCCTGCTCTGAATTCTCTGTTCTGTATTTATCAGACCTGCAGCGATTCTAATCAGTACGGCCCGGCTTTTAAAACGAAGCGTGCAGACACAGAGTAACGCTCCTTGTCCCAGAGCGTTTCCAGTCTAACAGAAAGCACGGCCGCGCTTTGTGCTGTGGGAGCTGGGCCTGAGATCCGCTCGGATGCCCTTATACACGAGCTACCAAACACTCGTTCACTTGGAACAGATTTTAACGCGGGCTCAGGACTGGGGCCGATTACTTCAAGACGAGAAGCTCTTGAAAGCTTCAGTGGTGCTCTGAGGAATTCTGTGTGCGTTAGGTGTTGGGAAA
This sequence comes from Crypturellus soui, assembly GCA_032275445.1. NCBI lineage: Eukaryota > Metazoa > Chordata > Aves > Tinamiformes > Tinamidae > Crypturellus > Crypturellus soui. Next base: position 638,272 of record JAUBNY010000176.1, read on the forward strand.
GAATGTGGTTCCTGGCGGATTCACTCTGCTTAATCAGATTGTTGCCTTTTCCGCAGTTTACTCAGAAAAGGATTTTGACTTCGAAGATGCAAGCAAAACTCTCCCATGCTGTTTTTAGCCTCAGACAGATACACATATTAAAACAAAGTGCCTCCAGTTGTGCTTTTTTTTTCCTTCCTGAAGAAGAAAAAGCTTATTTTACAAGCTAAAACAATGGTAATAAAAACATTATGGAAGCACTTAGTAGCGAGCATTTACATTAAACAATGATTTAAAATACAAGGAATAGATCTCTTCTACTTCAGCTACAAAAGAAATATCTGCTGAAAGGAAATTGTTCTCTGCAAAGCCTCAGAAGGTGACATGCTATTGCAAAAGAAGAAAAATTTTGTTTATCAGACCTTTTAGTTTTCCTCACACAATCCAGATATAAACTGCAATCTAATGGCTCCATATAGGCTGGACAAATGAAGTAATATTTGGTTTTTATTTGAGGGATAATGTGTAGGGACTGAACTGTGGGACACTGCATAAGCTACATCATAAAAAATAAATAGCCAGATATCTTGGCAAAAAAAAAAAAAAAAAAAAAGGAAGCGGGCATTAATATATTTTTAGAGTCTGCCTATTACAAGTGGACAGAGATCACAGAATTTTGCTATGGATGATAAAGGAATATGGATCATCCAGTGCCAACAAACAAAGACAAATAAATAAAACTGTCCACCTAATCTGTATTAAAGAGTTGCCATCTATTTCCAGCCATCAGTAAAATAAATCTTGCATTATCTTGCACTATCTTACATAACGTAGGTGAATAATAGCTCCTGTATCTATCTCACTAATGGAAAATTACATTGAACCCTCTGTTCGTCCCATTTCAAAATGATCCTTATTACATAACCAAATTATTTTCTGAATATTTTAACTTCCCTTCTAATACTGCCTTAAAATCAGAAGCTCGCCCAGTTTCAGTTCATCTCCTCTGCAAATTCTCTTCATTCCACAAAAATCACAAATGACACCCACTTTTGACTGTCCTCTTTCCAGGGGATACAGTGAAATATCTCAAGCAATGTTCCCTGCCAGGGAAACAGCTGTAGTGTGTGCACCTTACTAAAAACCTGAGAATTCCCACAAAAGAAAGGAGCATCTTTATAAAGGTCCCAGTGATGATAGTTACTTCTGTTGGAACCTGTGGATACTTACAAGACACAATTCCTAGAAATTCTGTCTTTAATACTTCTGGTGTTTACAGAAAAAAAATATAAATACAATTAATTTAAACTTCATTCATTTTTCCCACTACATGCAGCGAAACACCGAGTGAATTTCATCTTTGCACTGTGTCAAAACATCCTGCCCAACTAGGAAAATATATTTATACCAGCTTGAATACACTATTTTGTGAAAAGGAGTACAGCTGAAGCAAATTCTTTCTTAATTTTTTTCAGAACTTTTTTTTTTTAAGATACAAATAAAATTAACTAATAAAATATGAATTACATATATTTCCAAACATTCGGAAAGGTCATTTGACTCACCCTAGAGGTACTTATTTATCTCCTTTGGCTATAAAGGTAATTTGGGACTACAAGCTCAGATACAGATGCTTGCTCTGTATCTGTTTTGGTGAGATGGATCTCTCTCCCAAATATTAAGTAGGAATAAAGTATGCTGGATGTTTGCTGTAAGGCAAAAGTACATATTTTATTTAAGCAACTCAAGCATGTTACCACTTCTTTTCTATTCCTCCTACATTCTGCTTCTGTATATAACAACAGTACCTTACAGAAAATAAATGAACTGAGAAGTGTATCAGAAATGAGCAATAAACAGCAAAATAGTCCAGTCAAAAAGTCCATTTTCCAAAGTCTACCCATCAGTTGTCTAACTCATACCCAACTCCCTTGAGCCTTCTTTCTATATATATATTCACATAAATATATATATGTAAAATCATAAAAGAGCATGTGAAGATTTTCAGTGAAAAGGAACTCATTCTAAAACTGAATATGCCTAAGTGTGAAAGACTAAAACAGCCCATCAAAACCTCACAAAACTGACCTCCACAATTATGAAAGCTAAATTTAGCTAAGTACGTGTTAAACAGTTTGTTGAGGGCAAATGTTAACACTTTGTTGTTTGCTCTTCATAAACATAAAGGATTTCTTGATGCAGTTAGGAAGCAATATAACTCGTCCAGTGTGCTCCATTATGTCTTTATGTTTTTTACCTAACATAGGATGGGACAGCAAAGCTGTGTATGCTGGACAGAATCTGCAAAACCTTTTGGGGTGAAAGGTTCCAAATAAGATCAATAAAAGCTGTGACCTGTGATAAGGGTCACAACAAAACCTCCTTACGTGAATTTATAAAACCGATCTGTACAAAAAAAAACCAAAAAAACAAAACAAAAAAACACCAAGAGTCTTGTACTTCCCTGGATGTCTCAGGTAAGCAGTTTTTAAATGGCTGCCTTTCATTCGCATGTGAAGACCAGGCTGAGCAGTCATTAAGTTGCATATTCTGAGTCTCAAAAGTTTGTACTGCATGATCTTATCTTCAGATCTATGCATTCATACCTGCAGATTTAATCCTATGACACAGTGCCCAGTGATGTAATCTGAGAATCACTTTTGGCAGATTCATGGAAGCAAACCAGATTATTATTTCCTTATGTAAAAGAATCAATTAAATCCTTCTTCAAAGCAATAATTTATTTAGCCACTCATTGTCCAATACCTTCAAGACACATTAGATTAACTGCATCTACACCATACCAAAAGCATAAATTTGCGGAACCTCAGGTGTATTATCCTCCAGGTATATACACTGATGATAAATTTTGATATTATTTATATATTATATATTATATCCATGTATATTATTTTATACTTATTTTCCACTCATTTATCTTTTATAAACATACATGGAATATTTCTGAAGGGGACATAAACCTCAGTCACCTTTCCTTATTCTCTCAGGATCATGCCCATGATATTAGATCATGCCCATGCTATTACTTCATAGTCAGCTTGAATTGGTAGTCCTAAATCAGTCAAAATCAGGTACCAGGACATTAGTACCAGTCCAGCTATTTTGTTTTCTTTAGGAAAGAGAAAGAACATATATATTCATATTCACACGTATAAAAATTATATCAGTTGAAAAATTCAGACTATGCATCTATGTGTGCTAATAGTAATTTGGAAAAGCTTCAAGATGAAATGTTTGAAAACTGCATCCTAATAAATTTCCTAAGAGATTTGCTTTTCTGCATAAACAATGTCAGGATTCACGAAAAAAATCTAAATGTAAGCTATCAATTGTTATCTACAGGTGCAAGATTTGTCAGAAATAAATTTTGAGCATTCATTTTAATTTACTTTTTTTCACTGCCTTCAGATATTTCAATGTCCTACTAGCAATAAAAACAAATTACCCAAAACACTTAATAGTTTTAGTAGATACTGTAAATTAGAAATGAAGAATAATGTTGAACTGTGAGTTTTGAAGGAGAAATAATTAATCTAATTATGAAATATTATTTCTTACAGCTTGACAGAATAAGAAAATATTTTTACTATAAATTCTGGATAAATTATGTTGGCATTTCATTCCTACTTATAGCATCAGCAACAGTGACAAATCTTTTAGAAAATAAAATAAAGGTTTGGGGAATCTTATATGTACGAAAATGCATTACTTTTAGAACAATTACAGTATTACATAATGTTTTACCTGGCATAATAATAAAATATTAAGGATTTTACTAGGAAATGTGATATCCTGCCCTTATCATCTGAAAGAGAACTCCTTCCATTGCCATTACCAAATTATGTTCAAAGCCTTTTTATTTATTATGTAAATACAATATATCTCTATATATACTGGATATACAATATATTGGATAATGATAACTTTTTCAACTGCAAATGAAGCTGTTCCCTCAAGGGCAAAGTTCATCTGTGGATACTATAAAAAATTCATGGAATTTTCCAAGACTGGAATGAACTCTGGTCAGAAATCTGAACCACTGAGGTTGTCAGTTAAAGGCCTGTTTTTATGACTTAGCCTCCTGATGTTCATTTCATAAATGAAAGAATTACTAAAAATAACATTAGATTATCTCTTATTTCTCCATGAAAAATTCTACAATTGATTCAATTTCCAAAAACACGGTTAATTGATCTCAGCTTCCTGCCACTGAGGCTATATTAAATATTGCTCAAGTCTGTAACATAACATTCTGATAGCTTTTCCTAGAAAATCATGAATTAGTGATATAACTTTTATCATTCTTCAAAACAAGAGATAAATCTAAAAGATGAAATCTAAAAGAGGAAAGCCGCTATCATTACATAACACACATTATTTTTACAGGTTAGTTATTTATGGGAAAACACAGAGTAAACTATCCACCTACATACCACTGGGTTTTTGTGGTATGAACATATGTGGCCGCAAGCGCTAAAACATTTGTTGGCTTCTACAGCCCCTGCTTATGTTTGTGATGTATTCCAGGAAGAACTGTTTATCTTTTTTCGGTTATTAAATCTTTAACATCCATATAATCCAATTTCGACAGAAGAGAGAGAAGTTATTAACATGGCCATGACTTTCAACATTAAAACTTTGAAATCATAGAAAAAAAAGTGTAAAGTTCAGCCATTGCCTGTTTAGTGGGAAATACCTATCACTGAAATTTAACCTAAAGTTAAATTTCCAGCCCCAAACTGAATACTAATTAAAGACAGATTGCTAGCCAATTCTTAATATCATTGTAAAGAACAAATACATGATATGTTCAGTATTTTTGAAATAGAGATACATATTTTAAGGTCCCCAGTAATGATTCAGGAACTTAACTTGACAGTGCAGTTCTGACAGTTCTCAAGAACCTTTGATTTTGTAACTGTCATTGTAATATTTATCTGTGGCTCACAAACACACGAACAGCATAATGCAAATTCTCATTCTCATCTTCACTGGGTATTAGTCTGGCATTACTTTCCAAAAAAAATGGCACTTTTTTCTTTTTTTAATGAAGTGAAATAATGAATGACAGACACAAGAAAAAAATTACCAAGTCAAATTTTAGACAAATGACATTCCAGCATTCAGCCATGGTAAGATGGAAATCCAATCACTAAATGTCTTGTCTCAGTTATCTTGATGATGGTATTGAAGTCTCGGTTGGACAACAGCACACTCATGTTTCAGAAAGGAGAACAGACATAGGAAATAGCTAGGCAACCTGACATCTTAGCATCTGAGAGCAGATTAGAAAATTGTGCTTTTGGTTTATCAAAATGAGATCCAATAGGGCACAAAATTGCTGCCTATAAGAAAAAACGGTAGCTAAACTTTGGGGAACAGGAAAAAATCAACTAAAGGACAGCCCTAGCACAAGAAAAAAATATGTATAAACTAAATACAAAAGAGTCTATCAAAGATGTTAAAGAAAGTCCCCAAGCATTAAACAGTGAATAGACAGAAAATCTTTCAGCCTGAATAATGAAAGAATCCTCTCCCCGAGACTTCAACAACTTCATGACAGAGTTCAATATGTTTCAAAGGTACTGATGTGCTATCTGTAATATAACTTTTTAAAGCCTGTGTCTCCTAACAAGAAACAAACTAAATTACAATTTCTTAAAATCTGAAATGTGACCCTTCTTTTTCAACAACCAAAGTTCTGCTTCGAAAAAGTTTTAGCAAAAAATTCACAGTAGGAGTATTCAACTATGACCTGCCTTGAAATTAAACAATCTCATTATTAGCTTTTATTCACATTATCTATAATGCATAAATGCTACTTAATATCAGCCTGCTACATTGTTAGAAAAAGGAACAAAATCCCCAGAAAATCCACCTAGAAGAATGTAATTACCTCTTAACCTATATTAACATAACTACCTAATTGGACTGTTGATTGTTTCATTTTACATTAACATTTGACTCTATATATTTACTAAGTGTTAATGAACACATTAATCGCTACTTTTCCAAAGGAGTCCTACCTGGAAATAGTATTACACATGAGAACATTTCATGTCATTTTTTTTCTAAAACAATTCCTTGTTAAATACAAGACTACTTGCTTGTAAAAACACTTACAAAACAAATTCTGTTACTTTTGGGTATGGTTCACTAGGCAGCATGATCTCATTAATAAGAAAAAGTTGTTAATCTACTAACTCAGAATGCTCAGCTGTTAATTGCTTAATTCAATAGAGATTCTTATGATCTTCTCTAAGCTTCACAGAAGCTAATACTTTTCAAACAACAGATTTCATTGTGCATCGCATTATCAGCATATGCTGTTGTAATCTAGAAACTCCTACTTATAACCAACAAAATAAAGAGTAAATGAAGAAAATGGTGGTAAGGAAACTTTAGACTAAATATTCTTTCCCATATAAATACTAGCTAATACTTGGTCTTTGTTCTTGCAATCAGTTGGAATATTTTCAAACTATGTTAATTTTTATCAAAATAATAGTTTTGTCAAGGTTGAACTGACCTAAATGAAGTTTTTGAGAGATTTCTTACACAAGGGAGGTTTTTGGGATTTCTTACACTTCTTACACAAGAGAGGGGAAAAAATAAATACAAAGAAGAAGAAGAGGTTTGATGCATTGCAGAAAGAAAAGCTCGGTAAAAATTCATTTTGTGAACACCCTCCAAGGCTTTTTTTCAATAAAAAAAAGCAACTTTCAAGAGTTGTCACAAAATGGAGACATTTTCTTGCAGCTAACACTCCTTCCATTCAGACTGCATTTAAAATATTTGCATTAAGGTTTCTATAAAGAGTAGTTTGCTTCCTCACATATTTTTGCTTGCAAACACATAATACAGACAAATGTGCATAGATTCTCATATATTCCATAAGCAAAAAACAGAAGGACAACAGATGAGAAGAGGGCTAGGTCAAAAGGAAATGTAAAACAGAAGTAGTCTTGTTATATAATGAAATCTGAGCTGCTATATGACAGGACATTATCTCAGGGTCTTTCAGTATGATGTTCAATTGAATATGAACTTCTTTCTTAATGGTGACAAGAAAATTATGTTTCTAATCTCCTGGGACTGTAGCATGTCCTAACACTCAGTGGATTTTTGATATATCTCTGATATATCTTCCTTTTGTCTGCATACTCTTAGAAATCAACTTAGTTTTAGAGAGGAAATATCAATTGAGAAAGGGACTAGAAAAAAAAGGAGAAAGATTTTATTCTACTGATGTATTTTTCTAAGTGCTCATTTCAGGGTGCTCAAGGATAACTAGTGTAGTGCAGAGAAGAATGATCGACAGATAAGGCCAAGCAGAACAAAAGGTAAGAACGTGTGCCACAGTGTTACTACTTACCATACCATAACAGTTCTTACTTAAGAAGTAATTTATTTTTCCCTAAACAACTATCATCACTTTGAAAACTGAGTCAACAATCTAATTGATGAAAGAGGGTTATCAGTGAATTAAAGATGTTTTTTTCACATAAAAAGTGCTAGAGATTATGTCTATTTCCAAACCCTTGTAATTTTGTTTCCCTTCCTCTCTGCCACAGTTTTAACCATTTCTTTGAAAAAAATACAAATTACTTCTTAAGTAAGAACTGTTCTTGGCTGCAAAATTAGAGTACTGAAAAGAACACCTTATCATTGTGTACAATATAAAAAATATTAAGTGTGAAATAATATATTGAGCTGAAAGAGTTAAACTAACAGAAAAATATATTTTTTTCAAAGAAATAAAGAAAAATATTTTCTAATTTTGGAGCCAAGAAGTACCAGCATAAATCTGAAAAGGTTAACCTTAAATATTTAAAAGAAAAAGGCAATTTTTTAAAGAAATTGTAGGCAAGTGATAGATTAGTAAAAGGCCAACGGTTCCATCTCACACAGTTACAAAATACTTCGCCATCTTTAGAATACAGAAATACATTTTCCAAAATTGATGTTGAATAACTTGTAACATGTACAGCTCCTTACACCTATATTTTAATCAGCGCATTTATGAATTCAAAACAAAATTGTATCTATGACATCACACAGACCTAATTTCTTTTGATTTGAAATCCAGTAATTCAATCCAGTAACTGAAATGGGCAATTGCTGATCAGTTTAATAGATATTTTTCTTATACACAGATAGTAATGTATAACATAAATCTTGAGTTTAGTCAAGCTGTTTTATTCAGATGAATCTGTCAACTTGCAAAACATCAGTATAGAATTACTTCTTGATACCCAATACCATTGCAATCAAACAAAAGGTAAATAAACTACCAAGCAACTAGAATTATTATTTTCCTTATGATACTCAAAGAACTTGCAAGATGAAAAGCATATAAACTGGCACTGGACACATGAGAACTAAGTGGCTATTCTGTCACACTGCACTTGACAAAAAAGCATTCTCAAGGTTCTTCGATTAAAATAAGCAAGATGTCTGAAAAATCATTCATGGAATCTCTCCTGTAGAGCTCAAAAGTTAATCAGATTTTTTCTCCACAAGATTCAGAAATGAAGTCTGATACTTTTATCCTGCTAGTCATAAACATCACACGGAAATGAGTGGGCTTTTAAAGTCTAATAAATGTCTTAACTATGATAGTACTGCAATATACCATTTTAATATATACATTATTTCTTTTTCTTTTTTAAAATGTTATTTTAAAGCAAACTGCTCAAAATTTTTACTTAATAAGAGCAGCAGAAATACCTTACCAAAATTGCCACAGAGTAGTCAGCACAAGAAATGCATCTCACATGAAAGGTAAAACTCTATAGAGAGTGAATCCACACCTGCAAAACTTCCGGTTGTTGCAAAGAAGCAGGGAATAGATTAATTAAATCATACCTGGAGAAACTGGTTGGTTTTGGCATGACCCACGTCTCCAGCCTCCACCTGTGCTCTTGAGAGCTTCTGCTCTGTTTCTGTCAGCCAGTCATTAAAGCTCTTCATGTCCGAATGGAAAAGCCGCCACTTTCCCAGAGACTTGTCAAACCGCCTGCAAGTATACAAGGAGATGAAATAACTATATATTGATACTTCATTTGACTATAGAAAAAAAAAAAAAAAGAAAAAATGCTAAATGTATCAAATGATTATAGGTGATTTGGATGCCACTATGTATTAACACTTCTAACAGTAGTATCAAATGGAAATATGGTAGTACTGCTGACTAAAAAAACACGTTAAAAATTAACAACCTTGCTATACTTGCGGGCATACTTGCTGGCCACAGTGTACCTGGTTATACTTCTCTACCAATATGCTTAGATTCTAGCATGAAGAAAGCACCAGTATTGATGAAAAACCTCTATCACATCTCTGGCATTTGCTATAGTTACCACCAATGCAGCCAGTCACTGTAAAAAACATACTGGTTGTGTGCTGTGAATGTGAATTATTTTCCGTTCCCTTTTCGAAGAGAAAATAGCTTAAAATATTGGGGATGCATCTGATTTATCAAAAGACAGAGGACAAAAAAACACAAGACATATCTTCTTCAAGATCTTAGTTCCCAGCCACAGTCCTATGAACCTATTGTAATTAAAGGACTTTTCTTTTTTAAAAATATGAATTGTAATATTATACACAATATAGATGCAGAAGACTACATTTTCAGTAAAAAAACACGGAGACGAGAAACTGTCCCAAAGAAACTCAAGCACTTAGTAAAATTCTCCTCAGTTTTACTAAAGAAAGTCTTTTTCTTTCTGCCCAACCCCTCCCCTCACAATACAAATGTCTCTCTATTATCATTGCAATGAAAATGCAGCTCCCCTCAAAGGAATTTCCACTAATTCTACTACTCCCTTTACTTTTATTCTATTCTTATGCTTCACTTAAATTTGATTATTTTATGAAGATAGCTATGAAAAAAATAAAATGTTTGAAATATAGGGATGATTGAAACAAAACTAAAATATTAAAAAATGGAGTTTCATACAATAAGCAAGGATGAAAAGAATTGCTCATGCTTGCAGCCCACTTCAGAAAAAAATATGTAAATATTTCTAGGGCCCTGAGAAGATCTAAATTGTCTTTGCCCGGACTGACTTAGTAATTTCCTCATTCAAAATCTGTTTGCCGTAGTTACTGTCAAGTATTCATGCAGACAGGATTTCTTTGTTTTGCAGATAGCCAACATCTTAAGGAATTCAGTTATCCTATGTTTTGGATTGCTTTTGAAATGTGATCACTAATCAGAGATTAGCTAGGATGGTTGTTTGCAGATCATCATTAAACATGGTACTATTGTTTAGTTTAATAATCCTCCTTTGTGGGCTCATAATAGGTTTTAGGGTGTACCTAAAGGATAACAACAAGGAGGTTCAATTATTTTTCCAAGAAATAATCTGGCTCTGTATGAACAATCTATATCAATGTTTGAATGTTAAAGAGCTTAATTCACCAAATCAAATCAGTTTACTAACAGTGAGTACAGGCCATGTCTTCTCTTATAGTAATGATTTTTCTTTCTTAGAAGAAAACCTTTTTTCTTCCCTCTTATTTGACACACATTTTCAGCTTGCTTTTTATATTTTAAAATCTTTGAATGCCATATAATATGAATAGCAGTATATTCCTTCATAACAGTCTATCTAAGTGCATACATTTGTCTCTAGACCTCTCTTTCTGGTAGACCAAAAAGATATATTTTGATGAACACCCCTATAAACATACAGTTGCCTTACCCTGTAAACATTGTATATAGTAATCACATTTGAGAAATATACAAAAGAAAGTTGGATCAGTTAAACCATAACTTTGTACTTATTCTGTTACACTAATCATAATATATAGACAGTAGAAGACAGAAAAAAAATCTATATCTCTGTCATTTCTCTCTCTCTCTATGTAGATAGATATACACACACAAACAAAGAGTTTACATATATATACATAAATCAGTACAGAAAACCTATGTCTATTTAAGAAAGAAAAACGCATACAAAGGTTTATAGTAACTTCTAGGCAATAGCAATTCTTGGAATTTTGTTACTGAGGCTTGAAAATGAGAACTACAAAAACATCTTTCAACAATAAGCAGAGCTCATTCACTCAAAATATTTTTACTGCTTGCATTAAAGGAGTTTCTTTTGAAAATACATCTCAGAAAGTGTTAAAACTGTTATAAAACATCCTCTAGGATATTATATACAAATATAAGTAAACATTTGTTTCTTTTGATGTAGCATGTTGTCTCATTCTGGCCACTACTTTAAAACAGATTTTCTCCCATTCCTCAGAAAATGAATTACTCTTCTCAGCATCAGGAAGTTTACCAGAAGGTCAAATGCAAAAATACAGTAGGGGTTGATATCAGCATCACTGAATTTGCACTCCAGCAATTGCAAACTGTACTTCTATTTCTCCTCTTCCTGCTGTGGCTGGTAAGAGTTGTAAGGAAAAATAAACAGAAAAGTTGCAGTGCGGAGACTTGCACAGTTACTACTATTACTACTACTACTAGTACTTACTGCTAATGTCTTGAGAAAATCTGTCACCCTCAATATAGCAAGAGATGTAGTTAAGTGAATATTAAGCATCAGTAAAAAAGCGGAGTGAATTTACATACAGGCAAATGCTCTAAAAATCAACTGTCCTTAGATAATTAGATTATTCAACTGCTGTTTCAAAGATAAGAGAAAAATGCAGTTGGTGTATCCAGGAATCAGTGGTGGAGACAGTTCCATTTTAAATGGGAGGCAAAAGGGATCATCATTTTGTACCTCCATGCTCATGCACCCTTTCCATACTTAAGAGCAGCCCCACTAAATCTGTGTCATTTCTCATTTTGCAAGCAGTACTACTTTGAATAGCTCCGAACAGGGATTTTTCCTTCCCTTTTTCTCCTTTTTTGTTTTAAACGTTTGCAAACCTGTTAACAGGTGCCTATTTCAAAAGGCACAAAAGGAAAAAGCTAATTAACTGCACACACTGAGCAGCTAAGATGTTGAAGCCCTTGCACAGCAGACTGCAGATAGTAAAAAATTCTAAGTGAGTGCATGAAAGAGAAATCCTCTGAAGACTATGAAAACTCAGAAAGACTCTCTCTGCCTCAGGAGTCCCCAGCCACCCAATTAGGAGGTTAGGAGAGTACCTTTCCAGGCCTTGCAATTCTTATAGCTTGTATCCATTCTTGCTGCTGTCAGAGAAAAACACTGAGCTAGAAAAACTCCACACCTCCATTTATCTGTTTCTTTACCTACTTAATCCCTTTCCTTTGTCAGGCATGTGCTGGGCTTGTTTGAATATTAGGCAATGATTTGATATCTTGGCACATTTTCTTCTCCGACATGCTATCCTACCCTGTTTTCCCCAGTCTGTGCCTCATGAGAAGGTGCGACAGGGCACCCTGACCTCAAGCGTAAGCATGTAGATGGACAACACCCTAGACATTATTACATACATATACTGTAAAGGGTTAAGCATTGTATATGAGCTCCGATACATGATCCTCTGATCCTCTAATTTGACAAGTGAAAAGCAACCAGTGCACCTGCCTAACCATTTTCTGTATGCACTGACACCCCAGAAGGGAACACATTCAGCAGTGGTTTGAGTGAGCTAACATCAGCCTGAGCAATTTCCTTTTTTCTCAGTAGCCCACAATGGATTTATTTTGCCTCTGGAAGGCAAAGAGCAACTAAAGAGAACTGCTGAAGAACATTAAGCCATAAAAATGCTGGTGCTTTCTTTCCTTCAAAGATTATTACTCTACTAAATCTTTGGACTTGACTGGGAAGAAAAAAAAATAAAAATCAGATTAGCTGTAAACAAAATTTTATATTCCTTGACAATATAGTACATGACAGTGTAGAAAAAAATACAAAACTCAATTCAGATATGTTTTCAGTGGAATTCTATACATGGTGATTAAGCATGTCCCAAGTCTGGTCTTTTTGAGAAGTGATGCAATGGTAGATGTAAAAAAAAGACTTTTGAATGATGGATAGTCACAAATATGATGTTGAGTGCAAGAAAATAATCTTAATTTTCTAACAATTCCTTGGTATTTTGGAACAATGAAATCCATTTCTATCATCCATTCTGCTGTAGCAAAGCTTCACAGAAAAATTATATTTACTAGCCAGTTGGTCACAAAGATCATGATTAGTTATAAAACATCCTAAAAGTCATGATCAGTGTTATGGAAATTATAATTTTTAGAGACATACAGTGATATTCTTCATACTGCAGAAATACTCAGCAATCTTTATTTCTCCTACTAGTGCTAAACACTGAACTGTAGATTTATGCTAATATTAACCTAAAAATTATGCAATTTTGTCAACTTGATTCAGTACAATTAGCACCTTGTAAAAAATACAAAACTTCAAAGCAAGATAAATAATTATATATTAGTGTGCTAGAGCTTTAATACTTCAGGCCATTCTGACAGATAATAAAACATGAAAACTTGTTTTTGCCATGTAAATCCAACAATTAAATCATTTAAAGAAACAGCTAACCTCTTTTCACAGGACTCGATGATTTCATTTTTCTTCACAGAATTCATGTCTTTCAAGTGTTTAATTTATATTTTATTTACATACCATACTCTCTCTGCACTTGGACTAAATGGGATGGGATGTTATTTTCAGTGCCACTATGTCTACATCTTTCTCTCACATTTTGATGGAAGCCTAAGATCCATTCTGGGACAAGACTGTTTTCACATTTCTGTACCTGATTTTCTTCAAATCAATAAGGAACGATCAAAAATAAAATGCACAACCCAGCCAAAATAGCATAACAACAACAATGTTATCCATCTTAATTTGCCTTTATCATTACCAAGTGTAGTCCTATCGCTATTGGTTTTCAGGCATTCAAATTAGTTTTTATGGAGTGTGAGACTAGTAAACTTACTATCTAGAATGAATAACTACCATAAAATGCCCAGGTTCTAAATGATAGTACATGTCAACTGTAAAAAATAAATATTCTGTACAATTTCCAATAAAAAGTATTTTGTCTATACTAAATAAAGTTTACTAAAACTAAAGAGAATTTACTATGTAAATTAACTGAAATTTAACACTACATCATTCTTTCCAAAAAGACCTTCCTCCACCAGGATAAGTGATGTAAATTATAGATTTTTTTTTCTGGGCATTTGCATTAAAAACAAATATCAAATTTTCCCTAGAGAAAATAAAAAATACTTGATGATTAAGTAGGATTTAGGTAAGAGGGTAGCATATTGCAAGCCCCTTATACAAAAGAAATTATGGGTGTCATTGGCAATAAACTTACAAATTATACAGCCTGCCCAAGTGAAACTATAAAATATTGCCAAGATGAGACAATCCCAAGTCATACATTTTATATGAAAAGAAGAGCAACTTTAGAGTTTTATGGAAATCTAAATTAGCATTCTCCCTGTGTGTGAAGGGCACACAGGCATTTCTTTCTTACGTCTGGTCATTACGCATCCTGCACAACTAGGCAGAAAGTTTTAGCATGTTTTTTATTATCACCCTTGTGATTACAACCTTCCAATAACATGAAAACATGTGGATAATCTGTGATTGCTTTTGGCTGCCACAGCACAGCCGCAAATGCAGTTGTCCTCTGAGAAAACGCCTGGAAAAAACATGCCTGGGGCCTCAGGAGCTGCAGATGAGTTAGGTTAAGTAACATACAGTAGATATAATTCTATTTTTCTGAGACTAAATTGACGATTGGTCTTTCAAAAATAGAGTGGGAAAAATGAACAAAATTGTATTAATACAAGAAAACATGCATCGTACTGCTAGCCACAAGAAAATAGTCTGACCCTGCTTGGATAAAACACACTATCTTTTCCATATTTTCTAAAAGCATCTTCTGTATTTGTGATACTAGTTACTATAAGAGAATAACAAATAAAAAACCCTATTTATAGCCTACTATATAAAGCATATTTTCAGTACCATTGAACCTTGATTAGTATTTTTAGAGTGATTGTACTTGAACACTTGCTTTTTATCTTTGACTAGGTAGATGATTATTTATTGCAATTAAGTATATATATCCTAAGCATATGTTATATTATGATAAAGAGGAAAAATGCAGTACATTTTATTTAAAAGTAACTGTATAGCAAAGGCTAAAAAACATTGGCAAGTTTTATCATTTAACAATTAAAAAATTAAATGGGATGGATATGAGGAAATTTAAATATATATACACACATATACATACACATATATATACTCCATCACTCTCTATATGGTAAATTTATATATTCACTTACTAATATAAAAGTTCATAGCATTACACACATTAATTTTGTGCACAATTAAATACCTAATACACCCTTAACTATAGCTTGTCAAGTTGGAAGTTTTTTAGTCATGAATAGCAAAAGCCATTTTGGCTAATGGCTTTGACTGTACCACTGGTGACACAGAGGATTTGAAAAATGTTCAGCTGCCCAAACGGTCAATATCTGGAAGTTAGCATCTATATTCTAAATAATGTGAAGAAGAGATGAAGAGAACAGTCTACTCAGCAACTTGATGACTCAGGGAAAAGAAGAAAAATAAGTGCTTTTCCTCTCTCTGCAGAATTGTGAAGTTAGGAAGTAAAGTTGTGAGCAGAGTGCCTACAGTTTATAAGAAACTTACTAAACATTTGGCTTGTCTTTTAACTTTCAAGCTCATGTAATAGATTTCTAGACAAAAAAAAGGTCTTCTTGTGGTCCAAATATGACAAAATCTGCTGACTTTTTGATGACCAAAAAATGTACTTGCCCACAATAACTTAGTTTTTTTTTTATATTGTTGTTTTGAAACATGTACTCACAGGTATATTTTTTGAATTATAAAACCACATAATTAACAAAGTACTAAATATAAACATCAAAACATTTCCATGTGTGCACTTGAAGAATATTTTAAAAGCAAAAGCCCTGCCGTTCATTTCTCTCAAATATTGCATATGCTTGGAAGACAGAGTGTTAAGGTATATGGTACCCACAAGACACTTAAGAATATCAAATACATTGCAGGCCAGACTGGCAGCCCTACAAGTTTTAGCACTAGACTCCTGCTTTTTATAAAACTACCATTGTATTATTGTCAGTGGTAATTTATTAGGTCTTTACCCTCTGGCAGCCAGAGTGGCTTAGATGTCCAGGAATGCCAGAGGGATCGTCACAGGGCCTACGCAGACCAATTTTATAGCATTTGGACAACAAATGTTCCAATGGCACAAGGACGCTAGATCTTAGATTTTCTAGCTAAAAATCATGTGAGTTATCTGCACTTGTTCAGTCATCATGATTTATAGGATTATAACATACATTTATAATTTATTATATTTGATAAAGTATGAGTTAGTAAATAAATTCATTCAATCTTAGTTCCATCCCTTCCCATACCTCCCCATTTTTTACCCCAAAAAGAACAGATTTGTCAAACTGAGGAAAGCTAGGACATGAAATAGGTGTATACGGATCAAGCTACAAGTATCACCATTCCCTGAGAACAAGATAATCCATACCATAAACAGTTTAACTGTAATCAGAACTGAGTACTTGAAAGAAGAGGCACAATGTGCCCTATTTACATTATGTGACACAGAAAAGGAGCTACATTATCTGATTTCTAATCATTCATCCACCAGATTACAACGATTTGTAATAAGAAGGGATGACTAACCTCAAATTTTGTATAAACTTTTGACTCAAAAAGTACACAAAAGCAATATTACTTCCACAGCAAATGAGATGGAGAAACATTTTACAAAATGAATCTCACTGAATTTCGAAAAGCTACCTGCTCATTGTAATTTTCATTCCTCCTCAATATAGAAAATAGATGTGCCAAATTATATAAAAAGACATAGCATATATGCATTTTCCCAAGCATTTAACACTCAAGTCACTTGCTGTCTTAGCAGAGCCAAGGCAAACATTCATATTTCTTCCTGATCTTTGGATATGACACAGAAAGAACAAAGTGCCTCTAGCTCTTTTTCTAGCCGAACATCTTTTTAAACAAATGGAGTATGAAGCCACGTGAAAGCTGGGAGTTGGGAACTCTGACATGCTTGCATATGTTCGATGGACATTTATGTACTGCCAATATTGGTTAGAAACTGATGCATTTCCTTCAAATAATTTCCTGTGTCTGCACAGTCACCCTGTGGATGACTTAGAGCAAGACTCCTCCCAACTCTGACAACTCCAGAGTGCTTTGTTGAATACAGTTTTCAGCTTCTTACTTAATCTGGCAAAAAGATTCAGATCTTTGATAAAAAAAGACTGCTAACAAGTGCCTCTGATTGGTAGTTGGAGATCAACCTTCAGAAATCAGTGTCTTCCAGGGCACAGAGGGGACTTCAGTCACCATACTTGTTTATATAGTACAGTTTAGGAGTACTGACTGTAAATACCTTAATATGCTACTTTTGGAAGCTAAAGAGAAATGATGGCGTGAATTGAAATTCCAGGATACTGATGTAGTATTTAGAGGCCAAAGACTACTTGCCTGCAGACAAGCTAGGCAAGTATTGGTAGGCTCTGGATCTGTTCAGTTGCTGGAAAACAATAGAGTGCCAAAAGGTTCGGCTTGCTGCCACTGAACAGAAGCACCGATGGGTGGTGGAATGGTTTCTTACGCAGCCTGGCCTAGTCCATGCTAAGACAGAAATTAAAGAGGAATCAGCAGAGTACGTATATATACATGCCACTACCTGATCTAAGGCATGCAAATTCAAAATGACTGAATGGAGCAGTTTCTAGAAAGCACTAGAAATTTGGTATAACTGTGAGGCATAAACTGTGACTGCAGGTCAGTACAGGTCTGCTGAAGAATCTCTTTCTCACAGTGCTCCTGCTTGTTCATTCTTATTCCCAAGGAATAAAATATGTGTGAGGACAGGTCAAACTATACAAGCAAGTTATTCTTAAAAAGGCAGTTTCTGAGGTGAAGATAGAGGTGACCTGGGAACCAACTAAGATGGTCAGCTACTGCTCAAAATGCCTTCAGGAAGCTTTCTGGGCAGTGAAAAGTCTAAATGCAGTTTTGTATATATGTAATCATTAAAAGAGGGGCAAAACTTTTTTTTTCTGCTTTGGACAAGGCTGAGAAGGGACCTGATCAGTGTATATAAATACCTCAAGGGAGGCAGTGAGGAGGATGGGGCTGGCCTCTTTTCAGTAGTGGCCACCGAAGGACTAGAGGTGATGGCCACAAACTGAAACACCAGAAGTTCCACAGAAACTTAAGGAAAAATTTCTTAACAGTGAGGGTGACAGAGCACTGGAACAGGTTGCCCAGAGAGGTTGTGCAGTCTTCTTCTATGGAGATCTTCAAAGCCCGATTAGACATGGTCCTGTGCCAGGTGCTCTAGGTGGCCCTGCGTGTGCAGGAGGTTTGGACTGGATGACCTCTAGAGGTCCCTTCCAACCTTAATGATTCTACGATTCTGTGCTTTATAAATAAAAAATCTGCCATTGGGAAGTTGAACAAGAATTTGCACATCCTTCTACAGAATCAACAGGGAATGAAGAGTTCTAACAGAGTCTAAGATCATGCAGACTAAGCTATAATTTGTAAGTTTCATATAGTTTCTGGCTTTAGTTATCTCCTACCTGAAGTTACATTTTTCTTTTTATTATTTTTTGGAACATAAAAGCTAATCTTGTCTTTTGACAACACAGCAGTACAGCTAGAAGCAATAGAAGTTGAGTAGACATCCCATTTATCAGAGAAGCTCAAATATTACAGAACTTTGATCTCTCATATAGGCCAAATAGCAGTCTTCCTGAATTGTGAGGATTAATAATAAAAGAAAAGATCTGAAATGGAATTTTCTGAAAAAAAAAGCTTAATTTTAATCTCGTTTGTTCAGTTCAATAATATTTATTCACATATGGTAAAGAATTTAATTAGCAAAAGCTTTGCCTATTTGGATTTGCAGTTTTTAAATTAGTCATAACAACCTTCTAAGTTGGTGTATGGCTCATTTAAACTTTGCATTGAGATGTTAGAGCTCTATATAATAACACTAGAAGCATACTGTTCTCCTCATTTAAATAAAATAACCTTTACATTCTTGTACAACAGACATAATTGCAATCCTAAAGAAATGTAGTAAAATTGTAGGCAGAAGAAATTATGGAGGAGAAAAGATAAGATTTCCAGGCATTTACAGTTAATTTCTGATTACTAAGCTTCCTAGCTGAAGATGTTTTTGGTTAATAATTGTTAATTGAACTGTCAGATGTATTAAAAGTCTTGATAGAAATGTCCATGCTTTGCAAACCCTAAAATGATATAACCACTTAATAGAGATTATTTTACTTCGTAGAAAAACTAAAGAAAAGTCATACACAATGGTATACGGAACTTTTGTAGAGCACATTTCATTTACCAGTGCTTTCATAACTCACATGGTGCTGCTGTAGAGAGGCTTGCTTTGGTATGTATTTGGTATATACCTATGAATACTTTAAGTGTTGCATCACAAAAGAAAGATTTGCATGTGCTATTAACATACGTGCTGGGTAGCACGACAGAGATGCCCGGCTTTGAAACTTTCAGATACACTCATGTCACTTAATGGATACTGCTTTTGGAGAAGCATCTACAGCAGTAGGCGTCTTAGGGGGCTTTATGGCCGTTCAGTGGTATACCTTTGTCAGGTGAGGATCATGGAAGCAATAATCAGTTCCAATGGGAGAAAAAGCTCAGGAATGAATTCAAGACACCTGTGTCCCATAACATTATATTTGTATGGGGAATTCTGCACTTTTTCCTAGGCAGGTTTTTCAGCTTTGTTTTATGGCACAAAAAAGAGCTAATAGTCTGCAGAGTCAAGTGTGGCAGAAAGGAACAGGCCAAATTCTTTTTTTGGGTATACAGCATGTACAGAAATGTTCCTGAGCTTTATCACCCAATGGGACTGATTATTGGATCTGCAAGCCTTACCTTTAAAATACAGATCTTGTGATTTACCCAAGAAATTTGGAAATAAGTCATCCGAGGGAGTCTGGACTTTTCCTCAAGATACAATAATTACAAAGCTTGGACTACTCCAGTGTTCACTGTTTCATTAAACTTACTGAGAAAAAAATAAATCTAAGCAGGAAAAAATACTGAAGAAGGCTCTAAGCAACACATATGGACAGAAGATCTATGTTTCTGTTGGAATAATACCAATTTCTCTGCCGCAATACTGAGTCTTTCTTTGTTAGAAAGAAGTGGTTCTTTTGTGATTATTAACATTCAACACAACATAAAAACAACAAAATGAAGGATACTTTCAGAGCAACAAGCTACAATTAAAAAGCATGGATGTACAGGCAGCACTAAGGAGTTTCCCCTCACCTTACCCGGCTGCTGGCATCTGGGGGATGTTTGGCAAGGAACCTTTCTCAAGCCCTTCAGGCCAGTCTGTGAGACTAGGAAGGGCTGGCAGCCCCAGCAGCAGCTCCCGAGAGGACTGGCAGTGTCTCCCAGCATAGCAGGGTCCCATGTCACAGCCCCACCGTGGCACGACTGTGACTGCTGGTGACCCGGCCGTGGTGGCAATGGCGACGCTGCCGTGTCACTGCGGGGGCTGTGCTAGTGCTACGGGAACTACTCTGCCCCTGTCCTACATGGGGGACCTATGCAGCCAAAACTGCTTGGACAAATCCACCCTGGGAACTTAAACTGCCACCATGTTTTGCTCAGAGTTTGCAGAAATGCAGTTCCGTGGTACCATTTTTGTCGTTATCTGTAGAGAACGGCACTGAAAGAGATTTTCACAAAGACACTGCAAAATTCTCCCTCCTATGCTGGCAGGTCTGAAGAAAAAATCTCAAAAAAAGTCCCTCCTCGATTGCTAGAGTAACCAACTAACTGCAGTGAAAGCTTCTGCAATTGGTTTTCCACAGATACTTTATTTCCCTTTCTCCCGTAACTAGGAAACACAAGCTGTAGTCCCTTGAGGACGCAATCCTGACATGAGAATAACTCTTTAAGAAACAGCAACTTCAGGGTGGGAGAGATATACAGCTCCATTTATAGGACAACTTGATTTTTCCAGAAAGAAATCCATAAAGTAGGTAAAACAAACAATAGTAACAACAACAAAAAAACAGGTTTCCCGGCTCCTGCCAATTCCTGGGGATCAATATAGCTTTCTCCTATTCACATAATCTCTCCCAAATTGCTATGGTAAAAGCTGTTTTTTTTTTTTTTTTTTTTTTTAAACTAAGGATGCATAGCTCTTTTTGCTCAAGCTGTGGTAAGTTGTATTTTTAGTTCTGTGGGCCCTGATTATTTCTGGTTCAGTTCCAGGTAAATATAGTGACTGTCATAAGTATATTCCAGCATCAGCAAGAAACCATACTGATATTAATGGGGATCCTGCGGAAGAATGCTAATGCATCTATACTGAATGGACAGAAATTGTTATGAAAGTGTTGCATAACTGCAGAAGAAAAAAATGCTGACTATACACAACATGTCAAGTAAACAAAGATAAAAATACTAGTCACCCCCAGATTTGCCTTTCATTTGCTTAGAGCAATTTTTGCTCTGTCTTTTTATTGCTACTTTAACAATAGGAAGTCAAATAAACAAACTGAGATTTTAACAAAATAGGGTTTAAAATTCTGAAGTTATGGAACATCTATAGCTACTTAAAAAGCAGAGCAGATGTTTAACTTATTGAAATTAGCCCGAAAGGGCAAGTTCAGGTCATTTGTAGATAAGCATACGTACACACGCACACAGACATACGACTGAGGAGGGAAGTGAAAGGTTGAAGGCATCCTACCACTTTCTGTGCTAGCTAGGGAAAGACTCAATAAAACAAGCTGTAGAAGAATAAAACCATCTTTCTTAGTTTTGGACATTACCCCTAGGGAAAAGCTTTGACATAGCAGCAAAGTCTACTTACCTATGCCTTGCTTCCTTTACATGGCAAACAACTCAAGGCTCCACTTCAGGGGGTTTTACTAGATGGAATTACATCCTTGTATTACATGGTTCTGTAATTAATTTATCCTACTTACTATAAATATGTCTCAATAGAAAACTGCGTGGCAGGAGAAGCTGCATATTGGTAGACACCACAGATAACATACCATTTATCTTAGTGACAATATTAAAAGTATTAAAATGAGAATCCCTAAAATCTTATTTAATCCTAAGTGTTAGATTCTTTATTTTCACAGGTAAATCTGCTTAACATCTCTTATGTAACTTTGAATATTTTATTTTGTTAGGATTTTTTAATATAGTTTAATAGAAAGCCTGCTTCCATAGAATAGATTATGGATGTTTCTGCATGTGTTTGTGCTACATATAGATGCATATACATATTTTTACACACACAGGCTTTACTGTTATCATTCAGTGTTTGCATGGCAGAAAAACAGTCTGCCTGTTTTTTATGATTTATCCCTAATACCAAATATACAGTCCTGCTTCTTAAAATACATACTGGTGACTTCAGTGTTCTATTTGCATTTCAAAACATAATTCAGCTACAAAATTGCTGACTAGAGAAAGTGCTTAAATCTGAGAGTTATCACACTACTTTAGCCAAGATGATTTTTTTCCTTGTAATTTTTTTTTACCACTAAGTGGTAAAACAAGTGGTGCAGTCATTGAAATTCAGAGACCTGGACAGTTTCTCACTCCTGCACAGAATTTGTGTATACTCTGGATTAGTCACCTATGCTTTTGGACCGAAATTGTACTAGCATAAAACGTAACTAAAGGATTTGCACAGATGGAGTGCAAAATTAAATCTGTTTGCCACTGTCAAGGCTGTGGTGCCTGGTACTGGGTCCAGTCCAGAGAGAACATATGCTGCACAGTCCTCCACCTTTGCTAGTGCAACAAAAATAGCCCACCTGCAAGAGCTCCTTTGAGCACTAGCCATGCTGCATCTCTCTGGTATATGTCAGGCCCTCAGTTACACTAGAGTTATGTAACTGCTTAGCATAAAGAGACTGGGGAAAGCTGCAAAAATTAGATAAAACCTATTTATGCTTTCAAAGTCCACTTGTCTGGTAAAGGATGTTCTTCATCCTTTTAATGCAGGTAAGATGCAGGTAGGCTTCTTCCTTTTCATTAGTCAACAGATGTAGGGAGAAGTAGTACAAACATTCAAAGTTGTCTTATTTCCAACACTTGCAGGCAAATGGTAAAGTTCCCAAGGCTGCAGGTGAGCTGGAATCACTGATACCAAGAGAGTAACAGGGACCCAAGGGCACCAACCAGCTTCGCTGTTCTTGCAAAAGCCTTATCAGAGGCACAATCTCCACCTCCACCTTGGTTATGGTCCTGGAGCCCCATATGAGCTCTGTGCAGTGCCCTCAGTCTCTGCCCCAGCTATGGCACTCGTGTGCTGTCTCCAGCCTTGTCTTCCGCGTGGACCCTTGGACCTACACTACAGGCTGCTTGTCTCCTGGAAGGACCCCTGGCACATACATCGTAGTTTGCCTCCAGTCCTGTTTGGCTCTGTCTCCAGGATGAACTTTGGATCCTTATTTCCATTCCTGTCACTGGCCTCATCCCCTTTTTCTCTTGGCTAGTTGCCCTGGGTAGACCCCCAGTCTCATTTTGCTTTGCTTAATCCCTGTTACCAGCTCTACCCACTCAGCTCAGATGCTGAGGAGCTGTGGCCCTGTGAGGGTATGGCCTGTGCTGGGGTCATCCCCAGCTCCTGGCTTGTCCTTTGTCATGGAGCAATCCTGTCCTTGCTGCTCACTGACATGGAGCAGCACTTCCTACTTACACCAATTTCCTATAAATACAGACTAGTTTTAGAACAGGAAGAGAATTTCTTGATTACATCCAGGTTTAGTTTGGCTTTTGTAATCAGGATTTTCTGTAATAGAGGTATTCTGTTAATATCCTAAAATACTATCCTATGTATACAAATATATACTATATTTGTACTATATATATACTATAAGCCTGCATCTGTGAAGCTAATTCAATCTGACGAAAGGAAATATACAGGTCTGCTCTGACCACTTACTACTGTACTTGTAAAATCCACTGAACGTGAGACGGTCCAGAGAAAGATGTGATGTTAACCAATCCCAATTATGTGAGTCCTAGAGCTAAGAAATCATGAACGATCTGTGGTACTGACCGTTTCACAAATAAGAAGCAAGAGGCCAACAGACTTGTGTTCTGGAGGATAAAGAGGTCCTCAGCACCACTGGTGAGCTTGCACAGTTCACCCTAATGGCTGCTTTTCGGCTCTGATTTCAGGAGTCTGAAAAATGGCAGTAAGTCCTTATTCTCTTTTACCGTTTATGAGAATATGAAGGTTTTGTCCTTCTCTTTTAGAAGTGCAGGAATAGCATAAGCAATCATGAGCCTTGGGCTCAAATTTAGCTCATTAGCTGAATAGACTAATTTGTACATCTACTCTCCCATTTCCCTACAAACATCGCTGAAAACAACAAAAAGGATACTCTAGGCAGTTTTAGGAATAATAAATACTCAAAATAACTGAATGCTAATGACAGTTTGGCATTTTGTTTACTTTGGCAGTTTGTTTACTTATTCTTCACATTACTCAGGGTCAAAGCAAGCTGCAAAAAGGATACTTGGTTAGCTACCGCTGTTTCTTCTCTGTAAACAGGTAAGGAATTTGCCATATCTTATCACCTTGGCATTCTTCACAAGTGCAAGCAAACAGCCTGCTGTCATTTAGCCTAATTGGTGAGGAACCCTGATTGTGTCCCAGGATTTGCACAGGTGACAATAATGAAAGAACAGTATTAAAAAAAAAAAAAAGAAAGAAGAAAATGATATTATACACCTTGCTATCTTATGCAAGATAAAAGTGTTCTGAAGTTCCTAATAAGAAAGAAAAAAAATTAGTATAGGGAAAACTTTCTTTTTAAACTTCTCTTTTAACTTCTGATTTAATGACCAAACAATTTGAAGATACAGTACATAATTGCATGTATTTTGGCCAAAGCAGCAAGTTTATACAGTGCTACAATCTCAGATAATGATATGTACCAGAAAGCCATCAGGCATTAGAGAACTATGATCTTGTCCTACTCTACTCATAGACAAAACATACTGAAGATTGCAGAAGCATCTGCATCTCAGAAGTTAGCTCTGTGATAACCTTCAGCAAAAAATGTATACAGCTCTCATTCCTCTGCAGCATCTTGCAAAAAGCAGCCAAGCTGTTTAGCATTCTCTCATAGCCACCCCCAATGCTAGAAGGAAGGGCAAAGTGAGTGAAGGACCCTGTGCTCAGCTTCACACTCTTCCATTTAAGCAGAGAGAGAGTTCAAGTTGTCATAAAGGTTGAAGCATCATTCCTGGTCTGGCCTAGCATGGTGCTCAGGTGTTGATAAGACTGCTCCATGTTACTGTCTTCATTTTTCTTGTAGCTACTCTTGATGTTACGTGCTACACTTTTCTATATGTTATGCGTTACCTTAGCTCTTTTGGAAACAGATGACTATACTAGAAAGTAAACACTAACCTGCTTCTGAGGTAACCTGAGTTGGCAAGGCTCTTCTTAGCTAGGAAAACCTGAGCAGAATGATAGCAATATCAAAGATGATTAAGGGACTGGAGCATCTATCCTATGAGGGAAGACTAAGCATCTTGTAGGGAGGATGGGGCCAAACTCTTCTCGGTGGTGGCCAGTGACAGGACGAGGGGTAACGGGTGTAAGTTGAAACACAAGAAGTTCCACCTCCATGTGAGGAAGAACTTCTCTCCTGTGAGGGTGACAGAGCCCTGGAACAGGCTGCCCGGAGAGGCTGTGGAGTCTTCCAAACCCGCCTGGATGCCACCCTGTGCCACGTGCTCTGGGTGTCCCTGCTGGAGGAGGGGTGTTGGACTAAATGATCTCTAGAGGTCCCTCCCAACCTCAACCATTCTGATTCTGTAATACCAGGTTCTTGAACTGGAAAACAGGAAATGCTGACATTTGACAAGTTGTTCCAGTCTGGGAGAAAACAGAACCTCATTTATTCCCAAGTGGGAGAATTCAACTCTGTTTGCAAAGGCCTGTTTCAAAGTATATGAAAGAAGCTGGTTGGCCCCTTGTGCTCAGAGCTCTCCCTGTCTGTAGTCAAAAGCAGTTGTCAAAAGTAAGGATGGTCCTCGGCCCCAGGCAGACTGTTAGATGCCATTGGATTTGACAGATCACTGTAAATGCCAGCAGGATGCACAAAGACGGTGAGGGGAACAGACCAAATGATTGTGCCTCAAGACTGGGAAGAAGTTCAGGAAACAATTTAATTGGGATTATTATTGTGTCAGAGGATTTAAAGGTAGTAAAGAGAGTGGCTGGTCTGTTCAGCCTACTGCAGGGACAAAGAGTCTCTCATCGTTGTTAGACAAATTTGTTTCTGGATTTATACATGCCCACAGTGTCTACTGAAGAAAATCAATTCAGAAATGTAGAGGCATTTACCACTTTGCATTACTTGCAAACCACAATGTGAAAATACATTATTTTACTATTTGCTTTTTGTTTGTTTGCTTATGTGCCATGTTGTCATGTACTGCAAACACAGAAAACACATGCAATTATTTGAAATGGAAATGGAAAAAAGAGAGGAATCATAATTAAATGTGTTTGAATTGAAGTTATCTATATGGGAGCTTAGGTTTTCTAACTTCTTTTTTTTTTTTTTTTTTTTTTTGCTTGATTATATCAGAATAATTATTTCTTTTTCCGTGGCAGATCAAGGCCCATGAATCTGAGAGAGAAAGAACAACACAGATTCCTCAGCACTAGCTTTTATCTCAGTTTCCATCTAGTCAGAGGGTATCTTGTGTTCGACAGAAAGACAAAACACACTGGAAAGCAGAAAAGCAAATTTGGGTTTCATTTGGTTTCGTACCACTCAGAGCACTTTCACGGCAAAACTGCCCCCTAGTGGGGTTTCCACAATGTTTTACCAGTATTTGACCCGACTTGTTCCTATAGTGTATTCCTTTGTGGTGCTTACTTCTGCCTTGCACACTGCCATTTCTCAGCTACAGCATGGGGAAAACACACACAAGAAAGGAAAAACCTACTGCTGATTAGTGCCGTTTTTACTACATCAGGCAAAAATCCACATTATGTATTATGTTTGTCACTTCTTTCCCTTCTCATGAAAAAGAAACCCCCTTTCCAAGTGCTGCGGCATTCATAACGCACGTTCTCACAACATCTCTGACCCGCTCTGTGCTCCTAAGGATGGTGCCTGTGAGAAATGGTGCTCCTGGGCTGCAAGGCTGAATGTGAACATAAGGCTCTGCTCTTGGCAAATCAGAATATTTATGAGGGAGCTTGAACAAACCTTTAAATTTCATAACTCTGCCCTTCTGATTTGTAAGAAAGATGAGAATAATATAATTTTTGCCTACTTCGTATTAAACCAAGAGTATTTAACCAAGGTGTGGTAGGGATGCTCAATGAAGGGAAATAAAGTCAAATTTGGAATTAACTACTTAAAATGTAAAAGACACTATTTTTTATGATATTCTGACACATTATCAGAAATGAATCACATCCCATTGAGTACAACACATGGAAGTATTAATAGGGCATAACTTTAGAGGAAGACACAGCTTGGCCTTGAAATACCAAAATATTCAACAATTGTTCTCAGTCTTGATGGCTTTTGGAAATGTCTATTATTTGGCAAAGCCTGAAAATCATTCTGATTTTTATTACTTATTAGTACTATGCAGGAAGAAATTAAAATTCCTGTATTTTACAAGCCATAACTACATGCATACTTGTGTGTATACCTGTATAAAGTCTATATTAAACACTGAAGCATGGTAATTGATCTTCCAGCAAAATGATTAATAATTAAACTTTTTTTTTTTTTTCCAATTGACATCCTGAATCTATTAATCTCCTCAGATAATGGGTTTGGACTTTTTACTGGTTTAGGATGCAATGATGACTTTGGAATTAGAGATTTATTATTTTTACCCTATTTTCAGACATACTTTTAAAATCAGATTATATAGGATTATATTATATTGAATACTTTAAGAGCATTTAACTTTTGTGATACAATTCTGACACAAGGGATGAAATCTGTAACTCCAATTGCTCAATAAATTCTGAATACACAAAGGCCAGTCCTCGTAATCTACAAAATATGTTGGTTTACTCTAAATAATTATTCAGAGTATGAGAGTATGCTTTTTCTTTCTTTGAGAATAACAAAAAAAATAGTAGATGTTTTCTTCTACATTGAGAATATATGCCATAATTTTTTTTTGGCTGTAAAAAGAATAATAAAAGTTTCTTCAGATATTTCCTTATGTTTTGCTTTTCAGTAACTGTGTTAGCAGACAAAACATACAGCTATTGATGACTACTTCCTAATATTTTCTTTAGTGCATTCCCTTAATTAGTTTACAAAAAATATTCAGTTTCATCATATCAAATAACTTCAGAGCTCATATAAATGCTTTCTCAAAAGGTAAGCTTGTAAGAACCCAAGTGTTACTTATACAGATGTTTTACCCTGACATCATCATACTTCCACGCTCCAGAAGAGCTGCATCTGTCCACATAGTGTAAACAGTGAGCTTTATAAAGATGAACAGTTTATTTACTTTTCATTCACAAAATGGCTCCAAGTATGCCAGAAATATAGTTAGCAAAGAAAATTCTACGATAAAATAACACTCCAGTTCAGAAACCAGACATAACACCTTACAATAATAACTAATAAATATGCCAGACATTTAAACAGTGATGAAGGAAACAGAATTTTGGAATACTACTAGCTAGAACTGCTGATAAATAGCATGTTTCAAATAATATAAATAAAATGATGGGTTTTATTTGATTCTTATTATACTAAAATGTGGAAGAAATATTTGCACTCTGTTACTCTGAAAACACATTTTGAAGCATTTTATAAATATTTAAAAATTCAAGTAACCAAAGGCTTTTCTTTGTTAAATAAGATGGACAAGTATCTTGACCACTGAAAGCAAAACTAAACAACTCATTCCTCCTAGTTATTAATGTATTCTAGAGATCTGTATCAAGGAAGTGGAGACTTCAGCCATCCTAACAGAGGTTTACCTGTGTCTTGATCTCTTTACAGAAATTCTCACTGGATGTGCTTTTACCATGTCAATTGAGTATTTTATGGTGTTTTTTCCATGAACATGACAATTGATGATACTAAATAGCTAGTCTATTTGGAGTCTTCAACTCAGTTTTTAAGCATATATTTATCACAGTGTGCAATATGAATCAATAGATGATTTTCTACTACTTTTTATGCAGTGTTTTCAGTACTACAAATTGAAAACTGCAGAATAGCAATTGCATAATGCATCCACAAGGAGGAGTGTACTGAATAGCAGTGAGATTATTAATGGTGTTTTCATGCATATACAGGAAGGCAAACTAGCAAGCAAACTGACTTATTGTTAAAACATAACTGAATAGAAAAACACTCCTTTTACTGTAATGAATACTGAAAAATCTGTGATGAATAAAGTAAGATTAGTGATTGTTTGGACATAATATATTTTCAAGTTTTATGCATGTATACACAAAACTAAATACATTAAAGAACTAAAACTTGAATCTCAGAAAGGACTACAGTACTTCACTGTAATGCAATATTAGAAACAGTTTCAGGTCTGTTATTTTTTATTTTCAATATTTCTCTTATAATATTTGTAAAATATGAAATACTTTTATCTCCTCAAGTACTCATAAATATCTCAAATTGAAAATTGATAAATAACATAAATTAGAAATTTTGAAAATGGCATCACAACTGGCAGCAAATAAATCTATTTCCAATCTAAGACATAATTAGGGAGGATGTAGCAAGACACATATGACAGCGTAGAATGACAAGAATCTTAGTGGAGTACTAACACTCAAAACCATAAACACTGTGAGCCAAAACACACGTGTAATCCAGTTTTTAAATAAAACATCTATCATTTTGTGAATAGAGGAACATTTTTTGTGACTGGTGTTCTTGCTAATGTTTGTTTCCTAAGTGTCAGTTAGCTACCAGAAGTTGTCCCAAAGAAAATGAATTTCTGAGAAGGGTGGAAGTGAAGGAGCTTGACAAATGCAATTTACCACTTGGCTATTAAAAAACACACTAATAACATCAGAGTGTGCACAACTATACCCTGGCTCGCTCTGTTTTAGGAAATGTTTAACATTCAAAAAACAACAAGCTCTGCATAACTATTTTTTAAAGGGAATGAGTGGTGTAACTCCAAGCATTCTAATCAATATTTTTTCACTAAGTTTTCAAAGAGAAATATAGAAAACAGCTGAACATTCTGAAAAATTCTTGTAGAAAATTTGGAAAACTTGGATAAAAACAAAATTCTCCAAAGATACTGGGCTTATGAAGAAAGAATAACCACTGGCAGTGCCCCCAAAGCCTCCGTGCTTAGAAATGGGGTACAAGGAGAAGGAATAATACCAGCAGTTGATGATGGTCAAGTCAAGAATTACTCCAGAGAATTCAACGTCCACAAGTGCATGGCAGCAGTCAGGCTGCACCCAAGGATGTTAAGAAAAACAGATGTTGACGGAGTAAGGCTGCTCACTCTGATCTATGAAAAGTCATGCAGCCCGGGAAGAAGTCTTGATGACTACAGAATGGGAAACGTCAGATCCACCTTCAAAAAAGGCCACAAGCATGATCCAGGTAGCTACAGGCCAGTAAGCCTCATTTGAGGCCGTGGAGAGAGGCCTCTTGGAACACATTTCTGGGCAGGGGAAAAGGAAGGTGACTGGGAGTGGTCAGCATGGACTTGTTATGGGTGAATCATGCCTGACCAACCCAACTGTCTTCTACGATAAAATGATGAGGTTTATGGACAATTGAGAGCATTTACTTCGATTACAACAAACCTTTCCACACCATTTCTCACAGGAGTTTTGTATCCAAGTTGGGATATTAAGGTTTATATATGTAGACAACTGTCTTGGTGGGCTGCAAGCTGGATGTGTGCCAGCAGCATGCTCTCACAGCAAAGAAGTTCACCTGCATCCTGGGCTATGTTATCAGTAGCATAGCCAGATCAAAGAAAACTATCATCACCCTTATTCATGCAGCACTTGCTAGATCACACCTAGAAGACGGCATCCAGTTTTGGTCCCCCAGGATAAGAACACCAACAAAATGGAGCATATTCAGTGCAGGGTCACCAAGGGTCACCAGGGTCACCAAGGGGGCTAGGGCATTTGCCCAATGAGCAGAGGCTGGGAGAAGTGCAAAGGGAACTGCTTCAGGCAACCTAGTAGCGACCTGTCAACACCTATGAGGAGGTCATCAAGATCATGCAGCCAAGTTCTTCAGAGAGGCGCATGGTAGGATGATGAGAAAACAGGTCTAAGTTGAAACATGGGAGATTCAGACTAGATATAAGGATTTTTTAAAATTATGTTTTTTATTCACAAGAGTAGTAAAACAGTGGATTATATGCCTACGAGATTGTGCAGTCTCTGTCCTTGGAGGTTTTCAGGATCTGACTGGCCAAAGACCCGAGCAACTGTGGGCCAATCACTGACCATATTGCTTGGCAGCTCTATTCTGGTTTGAAAGTTAATTCATGTGTTAATATGAGCATGCTACATACTTACTGCGGGAAGCATATGTGAATTTTTGTTGTTTTTAACTGTTGGCATCACAATGTTTTAAATAGTGCTGTTGTCATAAAATACTTGTGGACAGAAAGAATAAATCAGAGGATCAGCCTTAAACTGGAGCTATACAATCTTATAGTATTATCCTCATGTTGCTCTAATACAATCTTACAGTATTATTCTCATGTTGCTCTAATGCAAAGAGAACTGCCTGAGGTCTTAAGGAAGTTATTACTGAACCCAATTTTCCTGAGTGATATTACGCATAATGATAAAGGAGAAGAGCAGTATTACTGTCACTCTTCTTTCGTCTTAACTAGTGTAACTTTTGAAAGAATGTTTTCAGCTGCATGTTATGACTTAATCCCTCTTTAACTGGAAAGGAACTGGATTATTAAGATAATTACAGATCAGATGAGATATCTTAAAATTAAAGTCTTTTTTTTTTTTTAAAAAAATCATGTTACCGGAAGCAACAAAGTATAGCATATTAGAAAGAGCTATTTTAACAGCTAAATGTTATGGTTCTCCCCAGATAGCAGCAAACAAAAAATGGGCATTTTGCTTACTTTGATGGAAAATTTCTAGAATACTTTACTTCATTTAAAAAAAGGGAATTTATTTTCTCTGTTAAATAAAACAATGTCTATGGTTCCCAGATAAGTAAATACAAGAATAAATTAATCTCAAGTGTATAGATTGCAAATATTTGGGATAGAGACTATCCTCAAAATGTGCAATGTATCTATTACTAAAAGAGCTGATGCAAGTACAGTTTTTCTGTGAGCTGTCAACATACACCTTAAGAAATATTCTTATATATGTTGTCCTATGAAAATAGGCATTTTAATGGATATACACAAAGGCCGTTTTCCAGCTTATGTTGAAAATTAAATCTTTCTAGTTTTAATCTGAACAACAAAATATTCCCATATGCTTAGAGCATACTGCCTTGCTTTGCACTGGTCAACTCTCTGTAGCTTTTATCATTCTTAGATGATGTCCCACATTCTAAAAAGAATTATCCACCAGGAATGTGTCACCAAGGCCTTTTCCAGATGTTTTAATATTATATTTTTGCAAACATATATCTTTTCATCTTTGCGAACAGAGGACAAAGGTGGGTTCTGATTGATGGACACCCTGGGCAAGTCATAGAATCACAGAATCACAGAATGGCTGAGGTTGGAAGGGACCTCTAGAGGTCATCTAGTCCAACCCCCCTGCACATGCAGGGCCACCTAGAGCACGTGGCACAG
>JAUBNY010000176.1:671580-700241 GCA_032275445.1 Crypturellus soui
ACAGGCTGAGTTGGGGAGTTCTCTGAGTGGCCTTCCTGGGAAGGCTGCAGAGCGCAGCTCCACCAGTCTATTTCTCTCTCACATTCCCTGATGGCCCTCAGCCTTTCCACCTCCTCCTTGAGCTCAGCCACCAGGCTGAGCAGGTCATCCACCTGCTCACACCTGAGGCAGACAGTGTTTTCGCTACTGCCCAGTGACACGGAGAGGCTCAGGCATTCCCCACAGCTAGAAGCCTGGACCGCCGCATGTTTCTGTGGCAGTTCAGCCTGTGTCGCCACAGTCTTCCCCACGGAGTCAGAGCCGCCTCTGGGCCCGAGCTCAGCACCGCCCGCACAGGGGTCAGCGCTGGGGCTGCCTCTCGCGCTCTTCACTTGCTCATTCGGCGGCTTTTGCCGCAGTTGTTCACGAGCGTCTGCTCCAGAGCCCTTCTCTTCGAGTCCCCCAGCCTTACGGATCAGTGCTCTTACAGGTATACAGGACATACACAAGTTAAGATTGAAAGATGTTTCAATCCCTCTATGTTTCTTTTTCCAAATATCTTGACCCAGGTATCATAAAAATTCTCAACTCAACCAGATATATCAGTAAAGGATTACAATAAATGTTACAATGCAGTGTCAGAAATGTAACAACAAAATAGTTACTTTTTCTGACAATTAAGGGAATCTTATGCATAGTATGTGTTTCCAGTATGCATTATCAAGTTCTTATGAGTAGTAGAAGCTATATAAGTCTACATACAAGTAGCTGGGAGTTGCAGAAATGAAAATCATGCCTGGTATGAGACTCTTTATACAAAAAAACTAGTTTCTTATTATTTCTTCTTGTTATTTTAAACATTTTTGATCACTTGTCATGCTTATAAATCCTTCAATGTTCTTTGGTATGATTATTTTTGGATTGATGATCTTTCCCTTATCAGTATTCCAAAGCTACTAGACTACAAATGATATATCTAGGATCAGTGTATCTTTTATTTATTTATTTTTCAGAATTAGTGAGAAACACTAATGATATCTCTCTCACAAAATTTCATTTTTATTAGATTTCAGATTAATCAGATCAACAGTTTTCTAATCTTTAATGTATGTCCTGGAAGATAATTTTTCAATAAGATATAAGAAGACTATACTTAGTTGTCTGAAAATTAATGAGAGATCTGTTTCATTTTAAGTTTATAGTCAAGAACACAGTTTCAAACAAATTCGAGGCTGAGCAATTGCTGCAAAATTAAACTATTTTATTATATCAGATCAAGCCTAATTAATAGCTAATTTAGGACACATATCCAATGTTTCCATCAAAGTTATGATTGTAATAAAGCCAGACCCATTATGAGAAGTTTCTCAACTGTTTACAGTTTTTCAACTGTTCACAACTGTTCATGGAATTACCATGGATTTCAAGTAACATATATACATGTGAAAATTTCATTTTCATTTCTGCTTATGGCTTTAGTGGAAAGATATGACTCACTATCAATTGTGTTCAGCTGAAACACTGAAAAATAGCTTAGTCCTTCCTCAGAGTAAAAAAATGAGGAACAGAGAAAATGTACATTGCCAAAGAAAAAGAAGTGCTGTATAATTGCCAAATTAAACAATATCATTACAATAAGACTGCAGCATGCCATGACATTAGCAAATTTAAATCACCATTTACATTTTCTAAAGCACCCAAAGAAAAGCTAAGTGTTTCTTAGATTCTGAGTTCCCTGTCCAGTTAGATATTTTCAATAGATTTGTTTTTCATGAGAGTTATGTTAATTGGTAGGCAAAGTATGGAAATTTGTATTTTTTTTCCAAAATCAAAACTAAAGAACACCATGCCCAATAATGGTGTTTTCCCATTGATTAAGCCTCACTGGCAAACAATGCACACAAATATATATGTTTTAATAGAAACAAACAAAAAGTTTAAAATAATGCAGCAGTACTAAGACAACAATATGAATCTTGTTGTCTTTCTCCTTTTGCTTTTCACAGCCTCTTCGCAGTTCACAGCATGTTTCACATGTTCTCAGCAGTTAACACCAGCCACTGGTGTTGGCACTGGTTTAGCACTATTGTGCTAAACATTAGAAAGGGACATACACCTTATCCATGCCAGAGCAGGTGTTTTAACTCTTCTAATTTATTTTACTTATTATCTGTTTTGATTTAGCATTGTGGATTTTTTAAAATGAGGAGCTCATGCGATTTGCACTATACTTTGTATATTGTGAAATATATATATACATATATTTTTTTTCCTTTTTGGTCTCCTTTTAGTTAAGTTTTTTACAAAGCTGTGAGAAAACCACCACCAAAACAAACAAATCAAAACAAACAAACAAACCAAAACAACACATAAACAAAGTTTAGTTGCGATTAAGAGCAAGTCAAATAGTTGAGTAACTAGCCAGCAAGTCACAATAAGCCATCTTCCAAGTCTCTTAGGTTGCTCAGTTTCACCTCTCAAACAAGAACACAAAATGCTATCACTTAAGTCTTTTTCTGTACATCTCTCACATGACCGATTCCCACAAGCATCAGCTGCATGAACTCACACACCACAAAAAACTATTGTTGATGTAGGCCATAGTGTAAAGTTATATTACTCAAAGTTAGTCGTCAGAGTAATTCTGCCAAAACTACACTAAAAATATTTTAAGGGCAGATTTTGTGAGAGCTTTCCCGACTTACATCAAGTTATACTGCAAACCAACAAAGACACTGTCCAAAACTGCAAACTGCAGTCTCAACTACAGAAACTTAAAACAATGACATTTGAATCACAGAAACTTTATTTCTAAAATACGACCTTAAAGTAGGAGCTCAACAGGAATATTCCAAATTTTTTTTCTATTGAGTTTAGATCAAGTTCTCCGCTAGGCATAAGCAGGGTAAGAAAAATTATTTTATTCTTCCATCTGTCAGAGTGATACCTGATTTTGCATTTACTTAAATAATAAAAATGTCCATTTCAGTACAACCTTTTGACTGCTCAAATCCGACAGTTAGAGCTGAACAAATAACAGTGCTTGTTTCTGTAACCTTCAAAACATGGTATACACACTTTCATTTAGACATGTTCCCTGGAAAGCAAATGCAAGAGAATGCTCCAATAATATTTCCAAGACTGTCCAAAGCATCACCATACACTGCTGCAGCCATGTCTCAAGGGCAGAGATACACTGGTACTTTCACTCCTTACAGACACAGAGTGCTAGAAGCAAAATGCCAAAGGCCAGGTTGTCTTCCTTCATCTCCTTTCTAGCATTCTTGTGCAGTGCAAAAGCACATCACAAAGCTCAGGGAACTTTGGGGACTATATCCAGGTTCAAAAGAAACCACTGAAACAGTGGCACAGTAAAACTCACATCACAAGAAAAATATTAAAGTTGTGCAATTCCACAGAGCAGTGAAGCTTATCGTCACCTTGAGCTACTGTCAATCACACTCAAAGAGGATGACTCCCCTTGGCAAACTCTAGTTGGAAAATAATCATGCTTCTCCTTCTCTAGTGCCTTTATCTGATGACCTCAAACCGCTCAACAAACATTAATTCATTTCACCTCAGAATACTTTGTGGTGCTTGGCTAAATAGGACTACAGTCTTCATACGGGATAACTCAGTGCTAGTGTTGGTACCCTTTCAGCCAACAAAACCCACTTTCTCTTTACCATTAATCACTGGACGAAAGTGCTTCTAGGAAAGAAAAAAAGTTTCTAAGAAAGAGCTTGGTTAATTATACCAACAGATAAACCTAAGGGCAAGGCAAAACTCTGGGAAGTGCACAACATCAAAAATTGTGATGATCTGTGTGAGCTATTCTGCTCCAGTCACTGCAGCATTTCCAACTCATTGCCCATGTTTGTACATGGCGACATGGTAAACCAAAGAATTTTTCTTACTGCAATCCTCAGGGCAAGGTTTGGTTTTTAAAAAAAAGACAGTAGCAGTGTGCAGACGGACAATCTGGAAGCCTTCCCAGATTTTAAATCTGTCTTTTTACACTTTAGAGACTGAAGCAAAACAGAGACGACATGAGGGTTATCGAGTTATATTTTTTAATGGAATTCTCCCTTTCTCCAGTAAACTGAAATCAATGCTGGTGACTAGCTGACTGTAAAATATGTCTAAAAATCTGCAAAGTTCCAACTGCTGCCCAGTCTTTTTAATTAAAGAGCATATAGAGTTTACCTAGACTTGGACTGCAAGAAAAAATCAGTACAGTCTAGGTCCATAGGAATTTTTCTTCTGGTTACTGCTTTTGTGTTTAAATTCATATCTCTTCTTAAAAAATAATAACTATTTGGACTTTAAAATATGTGTTTTTCCCCATACAATTATTTTAAGAATAGTTTTTAAGATTCAGAATATTTCTAAACATATATGTATTATAAAAAGTGATATTCTAGATAGATAGCTTCAATGTACTCTCTTTGGGGGCAAATTATATTGGTTTATCAAATGGAATTAATAATGCCAAGTTTTCAGAACTAACCTGTGGGAGCCAATCTTGTAAAATTCCTACGACTGGACAATATTCATTAATGAGACTGGTCAAATATGTAAGTATTATCAGTATCATATTAAGAGTTTGCATTCTCAAAGGAATTATCAAAGGATTTTCTGTGATAATTCAACTTGAACTTCAAATTCAATTTGAAGTTAAAACCTGGGACCTTTTGTTTAAGTTAAAATTATTTGATAACTCTTAAATTAAGTTTATGATAAAATAATTTGATAACATACTACAGAAAAAACATACTATATCCCTTTTTATTTGTGTCACTGCCATTAAGATATGACATATTATCTACTTAAAAATGGAAAAAGCAATTACAGAATATAAACCTAGGTATTTTTTGCAGCATGGCAAAACTTTTAAAAATCAGATATCTTTAGAATATAAACAAATTACTGGATTGCTAGTCTCTATTATGCTGCTAACATCAGCCATGATTGATTCATTAGAATAGGTTTGAATACTTTTTGCATCACGATACAACTCCAAATTTACAAATAATGCACTAAGGAGAGAATAATAATATGTAGTCAACAAAAATGCCATATTCTATTGCAAGAGATCACTGACGTATTTATTATGCATTTAATGTCATTTCAAACATTTTTTATTGTCTCGCCTTACCTTATAAAGTCTAAAATACAAAAGAGAATTATAAAAGATCCCCCCTGGAGTCAGAATTACTAAAAATTCTTTCTGTGCTTTAGACAAGCACTGAGAACTGCTCCTGGAACCACCAAATCTTTTACCATTACTTGAGGTTTTCTTGGATGCAGCCATCACAGTTTCAGCTTTTAAAATCAACAGTGTTCAATAGCTGACTATCTTGGAGTAAAGCTATGCCATTTTTAATAACACATGCATACGTATGCAATACCATGAGTAGTTTGGGGTAGAATGCAAGTGACAGGCAAAATAGAGAACTGTAATTTAATTCGTGAGCATTTTTGTAAAATTGAAACTATCAATGTCCTAGTGCTTAGTTAAAAGAACATATGCTTTGGGACCGAAAAAAGTACTTCCACAAGCAGAAAACGAAACAATGAACACTGTTCAGTGAACACTGAACATCAGTAGATGTCATCAGAAATACTTTTTCTAAAGTTACTTACGCCTGCCGGTCCTTGTACATCTCGTAAACTTTCTCCCACTGGAAATCAAGCTGAGTGAGCTTTTCCTGTATCTTCGCCGCCTCTGCTGGTGTAGCACTTTGCAAAGCTGGTGTCTTCTTGCTGTGAATAGCCTCTATATGACCCGAAAGTCTCCCCAGGCTGTCTTTAATGCTCTGTAATATCAAGATAAAAAAGAAACAGCAGCTATTGTTTATGAACAAAAGAAAGAAGGGAAAAATGTAAAACAAACAATAGTTTGCCATAACCACGTAAAAATGACTGAATGTTCATCATTTCTTGGAGGTAATAAACTATAGAAAAAAATGATGGCTGAAGGAAAAGAAAAGACGAGCCCTAAGAACTTAAGTAATTCACTCATTAATTCCCCAGGAAAATACCCTATGCCAAGTTTACAACTGTTTTAACCTCATTTCTTCTTAAAAAAAAAACCTATATTATAGACTCATTATTTTGTTGTTTATGCTACTCTTAAGTTGTTTCAGCACATATTACATCAAAGATATCAAACAGCAAGAGGTATCATGGGATTTGTCTTTGTACATCTAATAGCTGTTGGGGAACCAATAGGAAGAAAAAATTTTATTTTGGGTCCTCAACATCTAAAATATGTGAAAGCATTTAGAATGCTCTACATCATTAATAGCCATTAAATCGCCATTCAGCACTTCTTAATGCTCTATAAAGTACAATGTAAATATGGCACGTATTCCTGTTTCTTGTAAATGGCACTTACAAGCCTCAGTCCTACAAGGGACATGTTGCTTTTCGCCTTCTTTTTTGAGGATTCTGTTTTTTCTGTCTGTGGCATTTGTGTTTGGAAGGAGAGTAATCTCTTCCAGAGCAGTAATGACATTCACTTAAACAGAAGCGTGCCGCATTTGCTGATTTCCTTCAGTCAAATCAAAAAACTTTTTTCACTGAAACTAAGTCCCGTCTTTCAAAAAGCCCTGGCTATTATTTCTAACATCGATGAGATTCAGCTTATACTTCTTATTGCCTGAATAAAATGAAAAAAAGCCATGAAAGAATTGTTAAAATGTTTTGCATTGATGACTGCATCAATCTGCTTCTAGTCTACACTTTGTTTCTCTAAAGATGGTTATGTGGGACTCTTCCTTTTACTCTAATAAAAGGTTAATGAATATGACAATTTGTGCCAGTAAAACACTATTTTGGATGGTGTAAAAAAATGTGGGCCGAATTATACAAAGCTTCCAATATGCCACTGAGACACTAAAAGTCTTGGATAATACCTGAGATAAATGATAGATTCAAATAGCAGTTTAAAAATATGTATCTCCCTATTCCTTTCAGTATTACAGAATTTAGCGATTTCTTAACATTTCTACTTTTTAACGAAATATGAATGCAGGCATGCACATGTCTCATTGAAAGTGTGTTGCATACAGAATACTCTTGGGATAATATCTATGTATTCAGCTGGTTTGCTACATTTTTTTTTTAAATTCCCTACATTTCCTATAATGCATCTATAATGCACCAGAAATAGCTTGAAGACCTTTAGCAAAAGTGGACACTTGATCTATTACAATTCTTGTTATTGCAAATGAATCTATCAAAAGCCTGCCCTAGCCATTCTTTCCTGTGATTTCAGAATGATATGGAAACTGTGCATTGAATATTCAATTATTTTTCCCATTGATGGTAAGTTATAAGAACACTGTAGTTATTTATATGCAACACAATTCAATCAATATACACAGCATCCAATGGAGATATCATTAAAATAAAATAGAAGCTGTTCTGAGCATTGAGTAGCACAATACTCCATCATGTTGATATGCCTTCCCCCCATTCTAAGTGTGCCTCAGATATATAGTTTGTGTTTCGTAATACTGACGAAAAGTACAAATGCCTTTTATTAGCTTCTCCCAGTGACAGAAACACAGCTACCCAATTCAATTTTGAAGGAAGGTATGATAAAACATATGTTCATCTGCTTTATCTGCAACCATATAAAAGAAGATAACTTTGCTTTTTTAGTGTCCTTCAG
Source organism: Crypturellus soui (assembly GCA_032275445.1). NCBI lineage: Eukaryota > Metazoa > Chordata > Aves > Tinamiformes > Tinamidae > Crypturellus > Crypturellus soui. The sequence continues at coordinate 679,241 of JAUBNY010000176.1, forward strand.
CTCACTACTACGAAGGACATGCAGCAACAAAGTACCACAAGGATGAAAAGAAGGTCTCATCTGGCAAATTTCTACTCATTGTTGTAATCTCATCCAGTATAAGCTGAAGTCTAGAGAGCATGCTTGTGCTAACTTCTTTCACAGGCAAAAAGCAAAAAGTTCTTATGTAATAGTTTTGAGTTGTTTCTCTTTGTAATATTTTTAAAGTTACAAATTGCCAATATTACACTTAAAAAGTTATTTATGATATCATATCGGAAGTGCAAACTATACGATGAGCCCAGTAATCATAAATTATAGCATTTAAAAGGTGCTTTAATGCATTTTGACTTAGGAAAACTTGATTTCATTCAGGATTTTACCTTTCATCTTTATGGTTTACCAGCATTGCTGAATAGAAGATCAGAGAGTGTATTCCTTTCTCTGGTGCTTGTGGTTACAATGGTTCATTGTCAGAAATAACGACACTTGAACTTTATATCCTGTAGATAATACTCACCTAAGATGACAGATCACACTGCCCAGTTCACATTGTTAGGGACATGTACTTTTGGTTTTCTGCTTGTTTTTGTGCCTGCTACTTTAAATGGAATTTGCTTTTTATATATTCCATACCAGACAACTCTTGGATGAACTGAGTGATTAAAAGAATATTGTTATGCTTAGAATTTAGCAAGTAGAATGAAACAAGAATTAAGTCAGCTGCACAAAGTAAATGAAATATTCTAAAAGATACAGAGGCTTGAGGATTTGGTTATTTCTATTCTTTTTTCAAAACATGATCTTTGGAAAGTCCTTTCAGCCCTAAAACTGTTCAGGTTCCCCTTCAAATGGCTAGAAAATGTTAATTTTTAACCCTGAAATTCTAAGGAAGATATGGAAACAATTTCAGCAGTTACAGCTCAAGAAAGGTAGAAAATATATTTTTTTATTTGTTTAATACCTTGTTAAGACACAATTGTCAACAAATCAAAAATTAAAGGTTTATGACAGCAGATTTTTCCACAATACTGCAATTTCTAAACCAACAAATCACTATAAAACTGAAGTTATCAAACACTATGCTAATTCTACTTGTATTCATTATCTTGTGCCATGTGTTCTGTCTCTGGTAGAGGCTCATGCAACATGAATATTATGTTGAATATCATCAGTAAGAAGTTTACTATTACAATAAATATCTGTAGATATTTACTATCTATACAGAAATATAACTTCTGTGCCATAAACATAAGTCATGGCCCAAGAATTCTGTTTCTGTTATATGCCTTAGCATTTGGGTATGTTATCCAGATAACTAAAACCTAATGCTCTCAATATATTTTTTGGAAGAAAGAAATTAAAAAAAAAAAAAAAAGCTTTAAGGTCTACATTAGAGCAGAAAAATAAAAGCTAAAGTTTTGAATGTCCACATTCACATTTCCTCTCCTTCCATTCCTTTTGAGTCTTCAGCTTATAAGCCTATTTACCCTGGAGCAATCACCTGGGAAAAACGCCTGAGACCCATAATCCAGTTTGGAGCATGCTGAGGTTCTGTTACTATATTGAGCGTGAATAATCTGATCATGACTTGGAGCTATTGGAGAGCCAAGTAACCTCCAAGGAACAAATCTTTATAGGGAATATGATAACAACGATTTGGCAGAGGCCAAATCAAAATCAGGCATTAAACGCACTGGGATGGTAAAGAGCATAAACCTAGCACACACACACAGATAAAACAAAACAAAAAGCAAACGAATGAAAAAACCCACTGTGTCAAATTTCTTGTCCCTAGGAAATGAGAATTATGAAAAGTGATCCTTTGATAGTTTCAGTTAAACAGTAAACTGTTTTTTTTTCACTATTCATTTTTCCTAGAATGAAATGGAATGAATATATTACTCAGCATTTGTACAAAAATGAAACAGAAGACACAAAAGACATTCAGCAATGGAAATATCAGTCTGTTGATTAAAATCTACTGCAGCTTAAAATATCTGATGTTTTATATAGGGAATGTCACATTGCCTTAGTAACGATACAGTGTGAACTCTACAGGCCAACTAATCCAACACCTAATTCTATTCATAACCAATGAACCTCTCTTAACTGAATATCTGCTTGTGACGGTATTATTTAATAAAAGCAGTCTCATCTTTCATTTTTCCATAACAGCAATTATTCTTACCTCTTTAAATATCCAATCAATTTAGTCTCTTCTCATAAAGGTATTGCCTACATGGGTCTGTTTTTTCATTTGTTCTTCCTGAATTCTTTAAATTATTTTACATACTTTCTAATTATCTTCTACACTTATAATGAAATCTTCTATACTATAGAACTAATATCTAGAACTACTATCTTGTATACTATAGAACGAAACACATCATGACAGAAAGCTGTACTACTTACTTCGGAACTGTTCTGTTTGGAATAGCATTTTATAACCTTTACTACAGAGTAACATTTCCTTTCTGGATATAATGCACTTTTAGTGTACAAGTTCAAGTACTTAGTGTACAAGAAATACTTTCACTATGCTTTATACTTTACCTGTCTACCACCATTTCTTATATCATCAAGGTTCTCCATTGCATAGCACTACTGGACTCTGCAAGTTCACCCCTTTTTTCCTGCTTTGAATCAAGCTAGACTGTAATTTTCAAGTCTCCTACCTGCTACACAATAAATGTACAATAAAGTGGCAGTTAAAATGTATGGAAATACCAAATAGAAGCATTTAGTCTTAGAAAACTGGACAGGTTTCATGACTAATTTAAACAAAACCACATACAAAATAAAACAAAAACAAAACCGACATTTAATGGTGAAGTTTCTAAAGATATTTCATTTACTGACCTTTTTAAGTTAGCAAAAGTGTATTCAGAGTGCTACCTTCCTGTAAAAGGAAGGATGTCTTGGGTAATTGTAAAAACACAAATATGCTCTCAGTTATTAGTATAATTGGTGACGAGAGATTTTTGTGCTCTATCATCACGCTCATAAATAGATAGGGAGAGCACTTGCTCTGCATGGGAAGGCAAGGACTCCGTGGAAGCTTTAGAAAAGGCAGTTCTTTCCATAAAGGTTCCCTTATGACTAGTGATTTGAATCTACAAGTCCTGAGGAAAGACACATTTAGCAGACTGAAAGAAATATTTAAAAAATCACAGACTCACAGAATGGTTAAGGGTGGAAGAAACCTCTAGGGATCATCTAGTGCAACCCCCCTGCTCCAGCAGGGACACCCAGAGCACATGGCACAGGGTGGCATCCAGGCGGGTTTGGAAGATCTCCAGAGAAGGAGACTCCACAGCCTCCCTGGGCAGCCTGTGCCAGGGCTCTGTCACCCTCACTGTCAAGAAGTTCTTCCTCACAGGGAGATGGAACTTTCTGTGTTTCAACTCATACCCATTACCCCTTGTCCTGTCACTGGCCATCACCAAGAAGAGTTTGGTCCCATTCTCCCTACATTCACCTCTCAGGTACTTGTACCTGTTGATCAGATCCCCTCTCAGTCTTCTCTTCTCCAGACTAAACAGGCCCAGCTCGCTTAGTCTTTCCTCATACAATAGATGCTCCAGTCCCTTAAGCATCTTCGTGACCCTACACCGGACCCTCTCTAGAAGCTCCACGTCCCTCTTGTCCTGGGGAGCCCAGCACTGCCCCCAGTACTCCAGGTGCGGCCTCACCAGAGCTGAGCAGAGGGGCAGGATCCCCTCCCTCGACCTGCTGGCAACGCTCCTCCTGATGCAGCCAGGATCCCATGGGCCTTCTTGGCACAAGAGCCTCATGGTTAACCTGTTTTCAACCAGGACTCCCAAATCCCTCTCCGCGGAGCTGCTTTCCAGCAGGTCAACCCCTAATCTGTACTGGTCTGGGGTTATTTCTCCTTAGGTGCACTTGTCCTTGTTGAACCTCATGAGGTTCCTCTCTGCCCTGTCTCCGTCCTGTCTCGGTCCCTCTGAATGGCAGCACAGCCCTTGGGAGGGTCAGCCACTCCTCCCAATTTTGTGTCATCTGCAAACTTGCTGAGGGTGCTCTCTGTGCCCTTGTCCAAGTCACTGATGAACAAGTTGGGCAGTACCTGGCCCAGTACTAAAATGCATACATGTATATGTTTGTATACACACACACGTATATACACATACAAATAAAATGCAAACAGCAGAAAGCTTTGTCTGTAGGGTGGTTTATGATCAGAAATGTGTTCCTTGCTTGCCAATAGTCCATCATCTAGTACTAATGCTGGCTGGACCATCACTCGACAAAATGCATTTGACTTCCCCAGCACAAGCACCTGTTTTGCACTCAGTGCTGCTGAGTTCTGCCTAAATCTTTGGTTTATATCCTCAGGCCATAAGTGATTAGACTATTCAATATTACTAAATCTGGAAATAAAAAAAATATCATGAAGGGATAAAGCATAAAGCATTTCCAAATGAGCCCTTCAATATGAGGGAAAGAGCACATTCACAAAAGTGGATCTGTAACTAAAACTTTAACAAGAGAAAACAAGGGAAAGTATAATTGAAATGTTGAAAATTGCCAGGCTCCAACACTTCAATACCCAAGTGAAGTAGCCTTCTTTCCACTAGGTTTGAATATCAGCTAATCTCATTGGTCCACTTGGTTGACATCTTTGAAGTAATTTATTTAAACGCTTAGAAGTAGCATATGTGCCTATACTTAAGTCTGAAATCATATCTTTTTCTAACTGAATAGATAATTTTAATGAATATTAAAATATATTAAATACATTCATTTTTCTTTTCAATTTTGAACTGTTAGAAGGAATGTCACTAACTGTTTAGAATTAGTGTCCTACGGATAGACATTCCTAAAATTCATGACATAAACATCATGTTTTCCCCTCCGTTTAGAATACAGCTGCTACACACAACAAAAAGTGATACAGCTGTCCTTCTATAAAGGAAATTCACAACTGGATGGCTGAAGATTGTATCAGGAAAGGGAAAAGAGCATGTATATACGCGTCTGCACAAACACACACACACCTTCCATTTTTCATGTCAAAGAGAATAGCTATAAGCAGTTAGTTATCAAAAATGCCTTGGGAGATTTTTCTAACCTGCTTAACAAAAGCACACAGAACTTTCATGTCTAAGAAAAAAAGATTAAAGAAAACCATTAGCAGCTGAAGTGACAGCAGCCTTTGGGGAGTGATCCATCTCATTGCTCTTGAGGAAGAGAAATAAGGATGCTAGAGACTCAAATGCAAGTTCATTTTCACTATCTGGAATTTGTCTTTATCTGACAGCTAAAGACAACACAGTAAAACAGGAGTTCTTTGGCTATTTACGTACCAAGCAGCCACCAAGCCCTGCATTACTGGAAGATCTAGTTGGTGAATATAGTTAATTACACTCAGTTTTAAGTTAAGGTTAATTAGATTTTATTGAGCTACAGCACAAAAGCACTATGAATATCACGTTAGCTGTTGTTTTTGGTAAGAAACACTTAATACAAGCCAGATGTGGATTCCAATGTACAAAATTCAAAATATGTGTTTGGCATAGCAAATGTGTAGAATGATGCTTTATCCTTTCATGAATAGTAGATTTGCTGCACTATTTCATGCCTTTTTTACTGACATAATAACTGGTAAGAGCGCCAATTTTACTATTCATGAACGAGTGCAGAAAATCCACAAAGTACTTATAATATTAAAATTTGTACAGAGATATGAAACACAACATTTTATATGGATATTACTGCTTTAATAAGCCATACTGAAAGGAGATTAAGAAGGTATTCTAGCTGTTAGAATCACTGATGTTGAACATTTACAGTAAATTACCTATATTCTAAAATAAGCCACAGGAGATATATGAAAAAAGTGCACTATAAATAGATAAAAATTAACACGCCTGAAAAAAAGAAGAGAAAAAAAAATATTTGTAATATTTGTATAGGAAAATATTTTTAAAAAATGTGTAGGAGAATATTTGTATTTAAAAAACAACAGCAATAAACAACACATTTTTTAACTAACAAAATAAAGACCACACTGGATAAGAAAACGGGCTTTTTGCATCATCCCAATAATCAGTGCATAATCTTTTTTTTTTTGCATAATCATTGTAATAGTTTCTTTTCTAGCCCATTTTCTTGTGTCTTTATTTATTTAGTTAAAAAATATATAGGTAAGCAACATCCTTCCTCAGAAAAACAGTTGTCTTTGCATTTGCAATTGAAAATATAACATTTATGAAAAATATTATATAAAATATATAATATTTAATATAAATATACATTTAATATAAAATATATAATATATAAATGTTGCTAAATTTTGCTAAAATAAGCCTGATAAAAGAACGGGCACTTCTATAGTTTTGTAGCAAAAATTACAAAAAGTAAATATAGTAAAGCTTCAGTAAATACAGTTTTGAAATTGGAGTTAACATAATCCAGTAAAGAATAGATGGCCTATGAAAGAAATTCTTCACAATACAGTATTCTGCTAAATACTTTCTCATGTATAGCTATAAATGCAAAACTGACTTTCAAAATTCCAGACCATTTGATTCTAGAGCACTAATTTTTGAGTGCTATTAGCATTAGCAAATTGAACTTGTGTCAGTTTTTATTCTCATATTATTTTATTTATTCCTGTATATCTGCCTCACAGGAGGTAATCAGCACCTTGATTAGGAAAAGCGCCTTGCATTAAATGCATACAACACAAGAAAACTGTAGAATACGAGGAGTAATATAGATTGAGTTCCTAAAATTCAGCTTGTTGAACAGATGCAAATTCATACATTCATTTAGCTTTCAGGAAGTCTGACTATAATATTAAATTCATTTGTTAAATAATGTGATTAGATATGGTGACAAATGAAACAGGGATACTATATGGCCTAATATTTAAAAGAGCTGGCAATACAGATAGGATAATGTAAACATGGCAGTTCCTGACTTCATGAGATAAAAGATTTAACGGAAGACACAACCTGGTTTCTCCTTCAAATTCTTCCACTCACTAAAACTTGAAAAGACGAAAAAAAGCATTCTCTTAAGTTGCTTTTAGATGATTTACCAAATATGTCCATAAAATTATTGTAATTTAATAAATATTACATATTATCATATTTTTGCTGCTAAGATTCATATATTGCTATTTTACAGCTCTTTAATAAAAAGCCAGTGTTAGAATTATCATCTCTGACAATTACTAAATGATTTTTTAATTTTTTATTCAATATTTATCATATTAGATAATGAACAATCATGTTTAAGTCTTATTATGCATACTTAATTTTGGCAAAAACATTCAAAGAAGTTCTTCCTGAAAGATTCTGGTAAATAATTTCTTTTTCTTTTTAAGGATTAATTAGAATGGCTTCTTTTTGAATGGGAGTGAGAAGAAATCACAAACTCAGTCTTAAAACACAGAGCTATTCATGACAGTTCTGTAATTTGATTCATGCAAATCTGTCAGGGATGAAAATCAACCACAATTTAATTTCAAACCTTTCCCAACCAGCTGCTGAACAATTTATGCACTACTTTTCTATTTTTACTGCAGGATAATGACAATGATGAATGCTTTTACTAGGAAATAAATATTCATTAAGCAGGCTCAGATCAAAACTGTACCCTTCCCAAAGTCCAGGAATGTGCAAGATCCATTTGCCTGTTGTGAGAGATTTATCTGGGAGGAATATGGAACCATGCCCACAAATGCATCTCATAACAATAATAATTCAGTAAAATTAAACCTATGTCAATACTTACTCATAACCTCAGTAATCGATATTATTAAAGTTGGTGTCAACTCTAATAATAATACAAAATGTATATAGTTGAACCACTGATTACTTATGGATGTAGATCAGATAAAAATAACACAATTCTAAAACACTAAAAAGTGCTTATATGAAGTCAGCTGCCAGAAAATTGCTTGATGTAGATGACTGTTCATCCAACCAATCCAGGCATGAACACATGAACTTTACAGACAAGGGCCAAGTGGTGGCTCATTAGCTATGATTTAGCACTTTTTTGAGGCTTAAGAGTCTTTCTATCAAGAGTGATTATTTAAAATGAAGAACGGCAAAAACATTGGCATGTTGTGTGCTCTAGAAATTGATTTGGGACATTCAGTGCTCAGAAGCACTTTAATCATCTGGAACTGAGCCACACATGGTGAAAGGTCCTGTTATCAGTTATATGCTTCTCTTGCTCCAAATCTGCACTATTATGCTTCACTGGACATACCATACTACCTTCCTTGGAAACTGAAAATATCCTTATTTCCTAATGCTAATAAATATATCTTTGTAGTATATATCTATATATCTCTGCCCACAAGATGAAAGAATAAAATGTACATGATTCATGAACTAAAAACAGATTTGATTTTACACAAGCTGATACTAGCATGGGTATGGGATTCCTCTACTGGAGAAAGACATAAATGGACTCCTACAGAGAGCCCCAAAATAATGACAGATAAATGGACATGTAGCCTTCATGCTGAAGACTGAAATCTGAAATTGTTCTAATTATATATAGCACGTAAGCCTTTTTTTTTTACAAGGCTTTCCTCACACTAACATCATTCTGCAAAAGTTCATAACCCACTCATCTACCCGAGCTTAAAGCTTTAATCTTATTCTCTCTATGTCCGTTTTATGTTGGAAAAAAATCCATCAGTTTCAAGGGATTTCACTGATGCAAGTGATGAAGAAATCAGACAGTAATAGCTAAAGTTCTAGCAACAATAATGAATTTTTTCATCACCTATATTGCACTACCTGCTGGGCAATATTTTTTGGCCGGTTAATGAAACTATAATAATTGCATAGAGGTGATCCTCAATCAGACTGCAAACTTCTGTAGTCTAGCATGGAATGGAACAGCTAAAGTGTTCTTCTTTTTAAATAAAAAAAAATGCTTTTGAAATCAAACACACATCAAAATGAAGCTGCTGAGAGCAGGTGCAGATAGGGTTCAAGGATTTACTAATTATTTCAAATTACAAACAAGCAAAACATTAACCACAAACCAGTAAGTTTTTAAATATGCAACCGCATCATAACTGCCCCTCTCCATTCCTTATCTTCCACATGAAGAAGTGCTATGCAGGTATCTTAGTGCTCCACCTTCGAAATTCAGGTGAATCCATGCCTAAGCATCTTGATATAAAAATACCCATACATACACACATCAGAAACGGGTAAAGCACTACTGAAATAGTTATGTATGAGAGTTAGCACAGGATACCAACATACAGTAACTCAAAAACGACAGAATAACATCCTGGAACAGAAAGATTTGCATTTTACCTTGAGACACTCCTCTTGTTTGAAGAGATCCTCGCAGTCCTTGGCCTGAAGGACAGGAGAATTAAGGCGCTCTTCTACTTCAGACAAGGCTTGCAGAAGTTGCAGGATCTCTGCCAGGTATGCAGAAGGCACATAAGTGGTTTCCACAGTGATTCCTTCAGTCATCACAAAAGCTGTATCTTCACGAACTGTTTGCTAGTATAAATATACAACAGAATGCTTCCTTTAGTTTCTTAGCACTACGTAGATTTGTAACAATGCAATTTCCAGTTCACAATCTAGAAACAATTAAAAATAATCTCCAGGGACAAAAGATAGAAATGTCTCAGGTTTGTAACATAAATCCACACTCCACCAGCCTACTAGAAATGGCAAGGACTGAATCTGATCTATGAAAGGTATACAGTTTTCTTCTATTTTCTTTCCTGGGAAATGTAGATAGGAAATGAATCTACTCTGTGATTCAAGTACTGAGATTCAAGTACTACTGAGACTTTTTTGCCAACCTTTCCATTTTAAGCTTTTATATCTCTTTAAGAACATGTCCTCCATTACAGAAAATCCTCACAAGCAAGACTTAAATTACTAAATAATTTAAATTTTCAATAAAATAATGACAAGCGTAATAGGCACAATTCTTAAAGAATATTAAAAAATAATATTTCAGCTCAGCACCTTAAATATTATACTAATGTCTCTCTGGAATTTTGTGTCTGGAAAGTTCTTTAATGCATTCATATTCCCAAAAGAAATACCAGCAATATAACTTTTCAGAAAATAAAATAATTTCCTCTGGACAAATTGGTGTCTAGACACCTATTCTGACAGTAGGAGGTGTACACCAAGTGTAAAGAATATCTTGGTTCCAAGAAAATAGATAGTTGGCCTGCAGAATCCCAAAAGATCCGGATATAGAAAGTGACAAAAATATAATATTTTATAAATTCTTTGCATTTCTGATTAGCTATATTTTTGATCACAGAGGAAAAGCAATACCAAAAAAAGTGTATCTTAGAGGAACAGGGAATCCTTTAATTAAACTCCAATTACATGATCACCAACAGTTCCTTTGGAAAAGTCAAAATTAAAGATATGAATTCTTTGCAATTTGATAGTCATTGGTTATTTTTTTTTTCATCATAGCAGCTAGGAGTCCTAGCGTGGGACCAAAATTCCACTGTGCTGTTTTCTTAAAAAAATTGAGACAAAAATGCTTTGAGGACCTCAAGGGAAATTTACAAGTAATTTCTGGCAAACATTTTTTCAAAAATCACCACATTTAGATGCTCTAGTATTAATAATCACAGATTTTTGAGCCATGAAAGCAAAATGCACAAGATCAACAGTCCTGGAAAAAACAATATCACTAGTTAGCTATATGGTATGTAAGGAAAACTAGTATAAGTGTTATTTAGCACACACGCTACTTCAACAAGGAGTTTCATTTCAATTTATCCATTTGCCCTGTCCATCCTTTTATTTCATGATTCTCCCCTCACATTTTTGAGTCACTCAAGTTCTTCAGTTTTCATCATAACGACCTCTGCATTTCACATATAGAATCCTCAAAGTTATCTATCCATAGATTTCTCTTATTCTGCTGCATTTCTTATGCAAATTTAATAGCTCTGCTTACACTTCTCACTAAATTCTGCTAACAGGAATTCTACTAACACTGAAACCTTTCCAATTACAATGATATCACCTCTAACATTTTCATTTAAAATAAATTGCTAAAACAATATTTTGATTGTCCACATTTTTCATGAAACACATTCTCTGTAAAAATAACTCTTGACCCTGTCCAAAGGTGACTGAATCCCAAGCGATTAGAAAATGGGAGATTCCTGACAGAACTACTGAGGCATGCAGCAACGTATTGTCATTCTACAGACTGTACACTGTGCTACTCCAACCTGTACCTCTACATGAAGCATATTTTAACTATAATTGTATTTCTCTTTTTTGACTGAGAAGACAGAATATATATATTCACAGTAATTCAAAGGGCATGCTAGGTGTGTAAGCTTATTCACTCAAAATTGGGTCACATGTAAAGTGATACATAAAATATAATTAGCTTTTAGGGTTTTATTATTTTAAACTATTTTTTCAACTCAGCCCAAATTTGGGCTTAAGACTATGTACACATATGTATACAAAATAGCATCTGTGTCTTCCTCACTTAAATTATTTCTGAAATCAGTAACAGTCAAGCAGAAATATGATGTGTGAACACCTCAAGGTTATCATGCATACTAAGAGAAGTACCAAAATTGTGTTTCTTTCAATCACTACTACAAATAAGTTATACAAAAGCACTCTCCAAGGCAAAATTAATTAATGTCTGAATACAGGACTGAACCTTGTATGACCTATATGGCTTACTCATCCCCCAAAGTATATGTATTTAAGTCCTATCAATGTCAATAAGATACACAGGCATACATTCACACTTCTCTTTACAGATAATTCTCCTGTATCGATATTTCCCACTGTTAAACAACTACTGGTTTATTTCTACAGGAAACATGATTATAGTGCAAACAAAGCCTTGCTGTTTATTTTAGTAATTCAACTGTAAAGTGCTAAAATTGGATACACGAATAGATGGATAGATATTTCAAAGAAGTCTGTCAGATCCTGCCCTCCTATTTGACAACACTATTTCATACCTTATTCTGAAGAAAACCAAAAATCCAAATTAATTAGTTGCTGAATATTATTTAAAGAAAAGGCTTGGAAATTTTGACAAAACTGAACTGAAGATTAATTTTCTTTGCCTTTAGCAGGTGTGCAAGAGACCATTGGCATCTTTTCTCCTTCCTTTCTTTGGCCATCAGAACCATAAGAGATGGCAAGGCAGAAGCTGGTACCTTGCACTAAAGCATGCAGGCCAGGCAGAGCCACAACTCACAGCTCCAGCCAGAGAAGAAAGTGGAAGGTTTCTGGCTTCCCTCTTTGCTGGCTGGAATTATCCTGTTGGAGAAGATACAGGAGAGGCAAAGAGTGTGTGCCGTATCCTAGACACATTTACTAGAACCTCACTGAAACTGAACCATTTACTAATATTCCAATGACAGAAATCAAAGAAAAGGAGTCTGAGGACTACTGCAATGTAGGGTGACTAACAGGCAACAAGGAATCATCAATCCTAAAATTCACAGTAACTCAGTAAAGATATATGTCATTGGCTAATGCCAAATTGGTTTATCAGAACCAAGGTAGCTTAACATTTTCTAGGAAATTTCTAGGACATAAATGAAAATGAAAGCTTTAGCTAATCTTTTAAGAGTGATTTTGAATAAACTGAATCTGAAAAAGTGGCAAAATGTAATTACTTTAAAGATCTCCAGTGCATAATATTTTAAAAAAGACATAATACAATTAAGTTATTTAGAATGATGTGGAAATGGGTATACATGCCTACTCTCAGTAACCTTATTTCTGCAAAATCCTCTTGTATTGATATTCATTTATTTTGGTATTTTTCTACCATGTCAATTTTATATTGATGCCCAAATAATTTCTAATCTCCAAAAAATCAATTCCCTTTCGGGTTAGACTTATCATTTCATGCATTGCTTTTCACCATGTGTCATTATCATGAAAATAATAAATTGAATTTTCTTCCCCATCACTAAGCATTTTTAATTAAAAGGAAGAATCTTTCCATAAATGTGATTCTACCCCTATGTGACAAATTGATTTTATTGATACCTAGGTGCAACACAAAGACATGAGAAATATCCACAAAGACTCACTTAGCTGAGCAGACAAATAAAAAACAGACAAAAGGAAATACTTGTGTGATTGACAGATAAACTAGCTTCGCTATGAAATAAATGGATGTTCCTAAAAGATCGTAAGAATTTAGTTTGAACTGCCATCCACCTCAATATATCCAATTCACCCACCTCAGTATTTCCATTTCCTTTGCTCTTTCTGCAGAAGGAACAGTCCCACTAACTTTCTCAGTGAGCAACAGCTCCCAACTTTTTTGTGTTAGACCTTAAAAATTATTTTATTCTAGGTCCAGTCTCACTGTAAACTAATAGCAACCTTAACGAAATGTGCCTTAAATTAATACTTCACAAAACCAGAATACACAGGAGGAGTGAAGTGGAGAAGCACACCACCCACCAGCACTTCTAGGCCATGATACTGCTTCTGATGAGAGTTCAGGAAAAAAATACGTGCTTCCTGCTGAAGTGAAGCAATGCTTGAGAAAGTATTCTTTCCAGTCATTCATCTCTGAAGAATAAGTGTAAGTGTGCTTTTAAAAAAAAGAACCGGATACAAGACAATTTCTGGACAAGGGAAGAAACGCCTCAAAAAATCCATTAAACTTCTGACCTGTTTACTGTCTTTTAGAATAAACTCTAAACTACATGAAACTTCCTAACCAGTTGTTAGCAGCAATGCATCAGATAAGCCAAAAAATTTAAAATGTAAAAGTATAATGAAATGCTGTCAGAGATCAGTAAAATAATTTTCAAGTATATGTATGTGTGTGTGTGTGTGTGTTTGTGTATGCAAACATATACAAAAAACTTTTCTCATTATACATTCATTCCTATGACAGCCTTGAATGACGATGTCAGCTCACCTTCAGAAAGACAAGTTCTGTACCTTTAATTTTGCTAGGACATCTTGTCCTTAAGTATGTACATATTTAAAAGGTACATCAGAATGATCCAGAGAATATGGAATTTTTCATTATGAGATTGGATGGCCTTTGTCAATCACAAGCCAGTAATATATCAGTACAGAAATAAGCACCTCTTTCAAGTACAGAGAGATTTTAAATCCTCACTACAGGATTAAAAATTTAGAAAATGTTTATATAATTCCATAGAGGCAAGGCCTTGACAGCATTAAAATCCCCACAAAATAACATATCATTTATTTATGTCTTTTTTTACTCATGCATGACCAAAAGGTACAGAACTTTGTGTGTTGCGATACAGAAAATACATATTTTAACCATATCCAGTGACATTAACGTTTTATAGAGTGTAATTTTAAGAAAAAAAGTCACGATTTTAGTAATGTAACCCCAAACCTAGAGCAGAATCTATCCCAATACTCATGTACTGGAAGTTAAATAGATAAATTAAGTGCAAGTCTTTGCAGGATTCATGGAGCAAGAGTGCTTTCTGGATCCCTTTTCTTCACAACTAAGGCACACCTTACTGCTTGAGAAGCACTGCATTAATACTTATCCAACAGAATAAGTAGCATAAGATAGCATTAATACTGTAATCTACAGAAATGAAATGAGTAGTTAAAATGAAACAACCACATATAATACCACTTTTTTGAAAACATTTCAGTAAATTCTACATGCAAGGACTAGTAAGTAATAAGAAATTACATGATTTGATATTAGAAAACATCGAACAAAGGACTTACTTCCACTGTCTCATTTCTGACCTTCATAACTTGATTGAAATGCAAAGCTTTTCTCCACAAGAAAAGGTCTATTCCCTATGCTTTCAGGCTCAAGATTTGCGACATCTTTCAAAAATCTCTGATGGTCATGCTACATTCTGATGAGCACTGTAGGGTGGATTTGATAGATACCTGTGGATGCTTGACTCAAATGCTTGGTTGAATATCTATTCCACTCAAAAAAACCCACAAAAATATGCATTTTTTTTCCTTTCACTATGTTATTCTCACATTGAAGTTAAAAAAAATACACAAAAGCTGTACAGTTCAGTTTAAATATTAAACCCTGAACATTAAACCACTGTATCATTAATGTGGGCAGTTTTCACAGGGGTAAGGTTTATGAGGTTTATCATTTCTCCTTTTTTTTTTTTTTTTTTGTACTTTCAGGAGAAGTATGTACTACCTAAAAGAATGAAAAGGCATTTTGGTGCTGTGGGCAATCTCTTGCATTCATCGCAAGAATGACTCTCATGCCTTTACAGACCCCAAAGATGCCAAATACTCTGGATGAAGAGATAAAATGAACAGTTTTGCCAATCCCTTTTCATTTTCTAGTGGCTTAACAGTGCTTCAGTTTAATTTAAGACTAGATCTTTGCCTTCAGATCTTTTCTCTAATTGTAGTAATTTAAAACAAGTAAAAGGAATGTCTTTGCCCATTGTGACTGTCCAGAAATATTTGTAATATTATAGTGGGAATTATTTTAAAAAAATAAAGAGCTCACCTCATAACTCAAAAATCACTGGCCAGGTAACGTACAGTCTCTAGCACTGGGGCGGAAATTAACTACCAATGACCAAATTAACTATCAAAAAGGATAATCAGTGCCAATAAAACAGTTCAGAAATTAGCAGCTCCCTGAAGCTCACTCAAAATTTGAAGTCAAGTCTATCAAAATTATTTTACAATTGAATAGAGGAACACGTAAAACAATATCACTTAGTTGCTTGATTCATTTTGTACCTGAATTGAAGATGGCTTTATCTGAATTGATAAACATTTATCAGATTGGGAAGATTTAAGCTAATCCTTCTCTTGCTTAATGACGCACTAAAATGAATATGACTTAATTATGCTGCACGGTGAAAATAACTGGTTGCACACATTTTATAAACTTTACCCCTTTTCATGTACGCCTCTGTGTAATGAAGAATTACAAATCAGTACCTAAATGGGCATGCATTCATGCTACATTTTGGAACAAGTGGAAACAGAAGGCACTGTGAAATTTATATTCTAAGGCTTTAAACAAATATTTTTAAAGATTCAGAATCTCTTATGGGTTACCCTGGAAAATATTTACTGCAAGATTTGCTTATCTATCACTTTTTGATAAGCAATATGTATTTGAAAGTGTTTATATGTTAGCTGAAGAATAAATACACCCATAATGTCGCTAATCATTTCTTGTACTAATCTTATAATATTTTCTGCTGCAAAAGTATGTACAGGCAAATGCTGTACTTTTAGTAAATACATGGTCAACAAATGAAAGTGTTGAATTCTTTTGCACAGTCCCGTATCTTTGTAATTCCTGATGTCCAGCTGTGACCAGGGGTAGAGATTCCACCAATTCTCTACTGTGCAGTCAAATTCCCCTGCACAGCAGGAAAATTCCTAAAGCATGGTAGGAATTTCAAAAATATGTCGAACTCAAAACTTCAAAAATGTGTTTTCAGGATAGTGGTTGGCAACAAAGAAGAAATTGTATATAGTGATAAATAAACCTGCTATATGTTGTGCTGGAGATCAGCAGTCCCACCTTCTGACTTTGGCCACTGCCGATTTGTTTGGTGGCTGGTTGACTGAGGCTACAAACAGGACATGGATTCCAGAAGCACCCTCATCCCAGGAAATGTTATGCACGAAGTTTTAGGGCTACCCTGCATAATAATATGCGCAAATTTAATGCCTGACCACCAAGGAACCAATTAACATTCAGGAAAGCAGTGCTGTGTTAGTATGCAGTCCATCTGATGTCTAAATTGACTGATCCATTCCTAGAGTTGATTGGTGATACTAACTTTATAGATACTTATGCCATCTGCATCTGTTAGCTATTGGATGAGATAATTTAGAAAATAATGTTTAAAAAAATTAAAGTACCGCACTAGTGATTAATGTTAACAGCTTCAGAAAAGAATGTCCTTACCCATAAAGACTGCTGCTTTCTAGAAATGTTAACAGGCATTATCTAATTACATTTCCCTCTTTGGTTCTTAAAATAATGTTAATCTACATTTATAGTAGATTAGCATACAAATATAGATAGTAGCATACAAAATAATAATAGGGCTTGCATTTAGGTTGATGTTGCTACTCTGAGACATAGACTTTTTTAAATAATGCAAATGCAGCTGCTGTCAATCCAGTAGTTTTGAACACTTAATATACACATAGATATTCAGCTATCACACTGTACACATACTAATTCACTTCCATCTGCACCTTTATGCACATACTCTTATGCATTCAGGCACAGAATGAGTAAGTGGCAGTGACATCCTTAACTGCAAACAAGAAGGTGAAAATCATCTCTTAAAAAGATACTATCACTTAGGGCCATATCACTCTGCAGCAGGTCTTTCCTCTTATTTAGTTCAATATTATAAGGAAGCAATTTTGATATCAAATTTCTCACCATAACCTTTATTATGATAGCAAATTATGACATACTGCATGAGAGAAAAGAAGATAGTAAATAGCTGTCTTGTTTCTCACAAAGCTAGGTAACTATGAGGAATAAAATACCATAGTAGCATAATATTCAGTTTTGCTGCTGAAAATTGAAATGAGAGACAAATTGGTGCTCTCTCTCACTTGATTCTTTAACAAAAGGATGCTGCTCTTGTTTCACTCTCTACATATAAGGAACAAAACATAAAGATTGTGGGATAAATCTCAGCATCTCTGAGAGCACATTATTATAACTATATCTTATAATTTGCAGGCACTATCCGAAACCAGCATTTAGTTCAAGCTACAGCAAAAATTCCCATTTCAAAATGAATAGCTGAGAATGTCAAGTTTCACTTTTAAACTATGGGACATGATTCAGATCACTTCATTAAAGATTATGATAGACAATGAAAAGCAGCAGAGAAAAATACTTCCCATAAAGTTCTGACTTCTACCAGACAGGATAAGGATTTTTTTCCAATTCATTCTGTTAAAAGATTGTAGAATTGAAGTGATGATTATGAATACTGTATAGATTTAATAAGCGAATACAAGAGAAGACACAGACAGTTCCCCTTGTAACAGCAGAAGGCTATAGGTGGTGATGACTTATATTATCATACACTCTGTGCATTCATTTTAGACCCACAAAAGATGAAGTACATTTTAAAATATATCTTTAAAATAAGTTGCTTGTCAAATATCTCAAATTAATACTCAATATTCAGTCTACTTTTCATAACTTTCTTATCAGAAACCTAAATTAGACATGAATCTAGAATTTAAGTATTTGAAATAAATTTCAAAGCATTTTGAATATTTTTTTCTAATAGCAATATTCACAAACTGACTACTTTGCTCAGAATTTTCACATTTATACCCTAGGCAAAGAAAATCTGGTATTTAGCTGTTCTGTGTAAAGTTATTTGTCTGAAGAGGTGACACTGCAAAGGTGAGAGCATCACCTCTGTCCTGTCCTTGAGAAACCTATGAGGGCATAGGGGAAACAGATACTCTATTTTAACCTATCACTATATAATTCTTATCTTTTGGACAGCAAGTATTTTCTATTTTCCTTTTCTAAAGTCCTTCTTCCTTTTTATTCCTCCTCCTCCTCACTCATGGTACCAATACAGAAGAATTAGATAGAAGAATTAGCTTGCCCCTTCTTTTTGGCAACCATCACTGTTTTTTTTTTTTTACTCAAAGAAATATTTAAGCAAGGTAAGAGAAGAAAATTACTTTATTAAAACACTGCTTGTTGTGAAAACTGTGGAAAACAAGTTTCTAAAGGAATGACAGCACAAGTTTAAGAATGCCCTTATTACCTAGATTCAGAGAGAATTAGGACAGTAATCTCCTGTTTATCTAGCTATAACAGAGGAGACTTTTTCCCAACTGGATTTTTAAGAAAATAAAACAAAGCGACGATGACGACAAAACCCCCTTAGATTTCATTAAATAAAAGAAATAGAACTCGACAAGGAAACAAATACTAACTGAAAAAATAGAGATGCCCCTAAAAACCTGAATTTACACAACCACTGGAAATTGAGATGTACACTCACACATCTAATCTGGTTCCAGAAATTGACCACTTGCTCTCTCACCTGAAATGATCTTTCAGTTAGGAAACAGATATGGTAATGCCTTATAAAACCTAAAACAGAATAATATCTTCTATTTGGAAATATAAAGCTTATTATATTTATTGTATACTAAGCACTAAGAGTATTGGCATTTTATCTATAAAACAGGTAACAGCTATTTTGAAGTGCTCAGTCTAAATCACTTACCTTATAGAAATAAACATATATTTTGTATAATTATTTTCCTTATTCTCTCTTGATTACCACGTAGTCTTACTGGTAAAAAAATTAAAGTCTCTTGCTGTTTATCATCTGATTTTTTTTTATTTTTTTCCCCAATATGGGTAATGTCCAGGCCCAATTAGTTCAATAATAAAATGACCATGAATCGCAGTAGATTTTCTGTGTGTTTCACTAAGAAAATTATGGAAATGACTTTAGTAAGGTTATTATTTATTTTGTATATAAATGTCATATATATAATTTTGACAACTGTTAATACATTTCAAGAAAAATATTGCTGCCATCCTAAAAAGACCCTGGCTTACTGTTAACAGCATACATAGTCCACCAGGGCTAGAAAAAGAAAAAAATGAGATAGATAGATAGTAGAAGTTAAATTGAAAAAAAAAACAGTAATAGAACATATACATTAAGAATTTATGTTGTGTAGGCTCTGCCCCTCTTTTCATTGCAGAATACGTGATAGAGGCCTTTAGTATCTTCTATGTATAAAACTATTTCAGTCATCACAACAAAATGTAAAACAATCCATGGCATAAGCACGTTCAAAGACTGCTGAAACAAAAGCATGGATTTTTTTTTTAATAAAATAAGTATTAGTTAATTAAGGCTTATTGTTTTATCAATAAACCATTTGAACTAAACAATGTGAATAAAGTTTTCTTTTTCTCCACACAGGATAGCCATTTTAGCACCCTGGAACTCTTCATAAACTCACATAAAGTGTCACAGAAAAATAACAACTTGAAGCTTTAGAGCGTGTTTTTTTTTTTTTTTTTTTCCAACAATACTTCCTAACTTCCAAGGCTTAATGATCATGTGTTCTTCAGAGAACCATAAATGTCCCCAGACCTCCCTACTGTTACCATTTAAGAAGTGAAATAAATTTTATTGAAAAAAAAGTGCAATTTATTTCAATACAAAAAAAATACAATCACTAGGATTAAACATTACAGGCTTATTTTTTGGAGAGCACCTTCAGCTCCCAAGGACAGGAATGGAATTTGCTGGTTAATCACCATTTTAAAAAGAAGCCATGTTGAAGCTGACAGACTTCAAATTCAAACTCTTTCAGAAACGAAGTTTTTCTTAATACAGAAATAAGTAGTTAAATCACCTTAGCTATATATTGAACTTGCATGAGGAAACTGATATCTCCCCCACTGAATTTGCCCCATAGTTTATTTTGCCATATATATGTGAACACACTGCATGGGAGATGTAACTGAGAAGACAACACCAAAAACTTTTTTGGCTGTTCTTTTTCTTTTTTTTTTTTTTTTTTTCCTGTTCAGGATCATTTTAGGTAACTTTGTGCTGCATCACTTAAAGCTGCATCATGAGTATGCTGTTATTTTGATAAATCACATTTTTCTCTAAGGATGCCACACTCTCCTCTTTGAAAGCAACATCTCAAAATTGCAGAACATACAGTGGGTAAGAAATATTTTAAGCTCATTATATTTGGTGAATAGTAGTTATACTTCATCTTTTTATGGTTTCAGCTACATAGTATTATACTACAAAAATCAGTGACAGAGTATTCCCTTTTGTATCACAGAACCACAGAATCGTTAAGGTTGGAAGGGACCCCTAGAGATCACCTAGGCCAACCCCCCTACTCCAGCAGGGACACTCAGAGCACGTGGCGCAGGGCAGTATCCAGGCGGGTTTGGAAGATCTCCAGAGAAGGAGACTCCACAGCCTCTCTGGGCAGCCTGTGCCAGGGCTCTG
>JAUBNY010000176.1:700341-824849 GCA_032275445.1 Crypturellus soui
TCTTCTCCAGGCTGAACAGGCCCAGCTCCCTCAGCCTCTCCTCACAGGGCACATGTTCCAGGCCCCTGATCATCCTCATGGCCCTGCGCTGGACTCTCTCCAGCAGCTCCGGGGCCCAGAACTGGACATAGTACTCCAGATGTGAAATATTTTTATGTATATTTATAGAGATGCACATACACATTTGTCATATAGTTGCTGGATATTGACTGGTGAATGTCTGAGAAATAATCTTAATTTTATTAAAATTTTCATTCTAAGAAAATAAATTCTCATGTTTTTATGGTTGCACTACCCTTTTGAAAGGTATTTCTAAGAAAAACTGGAGAAAAGTAAAATTCATGGAGCATGATCATTCTAATATCACCTGATATCAGAACTACAGTGCCACCAAAGGCGGTAAACACAGTTCTATCATCAAGCCACATATTTAAATGTCTTCTTAAATGCAGCCTCCTGCTGTGCTTATTTAATGAATCTTAGTGAATAGGAAGGTATACATTTCAACCAAATCCTTAATAATTTTAATGACCACTTTCAATTGTTGAGTATATCTATTGCTGTGTATAGGATCAATTATAAATGAAAAAATATAGAAGTTTGCTATTTCTTTACTTTAAAAAGAAATTTTATTTTATTATAAATTTATTTATTTGTTATAGAAATGTATTAGAATTTATTCAGTTGGTTGTCAGCATGAATAATCTCTGTGAAGGCTGTTGTTGCTGGTGCATGCATGTCTTTATGGGACTAGATTGAATTTTCATTTTTCCTTTGTATTTTTAAGTCTTAGACAGACAACTAATCTTCACAACATCCCTATAAGTATGCATGCTGTATTATATATATTTATATATAGAAAAAAAAAAGAGAGAGATACAAATTCACTCTAATTCAGTGCCTCAGCAAAGCCAGAACTACAACTAACAAAAGGAAGTAACAAAGTAATTCTACTTATCACTCTGATTTCAGTCATAGGAATACACTGTCTCTCCAGATTCTAGAAAACTTCAACCATATTTCAGATGAATGCTATGCTACCATGCCCATTATCAGCAGAAAAATATTTTTTTCCAGATGAATGAGATTTTTTCCAGAGGAATGAGAACTCTAACATATACATATATACATTTTATATATACATAACTATGATGCAAACAGGTAAATTTAATTGAATAATGCCCTCTTTCCACAGATAAATATTACGTAGATCTGCTGCATGCACTATAGTGATTTAAAATTAAAATATTATCAGGATATAAATATAGAAATAATTTTTAACAATAAGAATACATGCAATGGTTACATGACTCTAAAACAAAGTCAGTAGCTACAAATACATCATTGACCAATGCAAAAGCATATGAAGTGACTTTTTCATTTCTCCATATTTTAATGAAAAATATGCTAATAACTATTTTTATTAATTTGCTAGTAACATTTTATAATGGATTTACCAGCCCTATCTCAAGGATAGATGGGGGACATAAAGGACACAATGACAGCAGAATATTTTTATATGAATTACATGATTATTCCTATTTCTTACTTGCTTATCAAAAGAACAAACGCATTCATTATAAAAAAGACTCATATACAAGATGAAATGAAACCTGCTCTACCTCCTTGACAATATAAATGATTTGCAATGGATTACATCCATCAAATTAGTACAAACCGTAGTAATCTCAAAAGAGTAGTCATTTAAAATAAGATTTAATAACCTCAATGTTTCTCTGATTGCTTCCATTAACAAATGTAGAGTTATCCAAATTATTATTTCTTATATATATTACATAATTCAATAGTAGAAAAGTTTAAAACAAAAACAGATTAATGCATTCAGTACATTAAAAAAAGACTGCACTGACCAAAATGGTACACTTTATTGCTTATTTTCAAACTTTTTCTTTCTTTTCTAAGACATGACGTACCATATATCAGGTAAGAAAATACATTACATTTTCATTGTCCTTTCAGTATGGTTGTCCTGTAGTCTAGGTGCATTTTAAAAAAGAAATCAAAATGGTATTTGCTGAAATACCTTTTTAACACTAGTATTTTTAAGATTCCAGAAGAGTCTCAACTTCCTTGATAGCACACAGGAGTCAACCTTTAGTTATGTAAAACCAAAAGACCAGAAAGCATTGAATACAAAAGTTAGAATGGCAAAGAAAAGCTGCTATATTATTGCAAAAGGAACCATTGGTAATCTTCCAAGTAAGTAGCTTGCCTAATACCCATTTTGATCACAAATCTGGAATGGTGACAGTTTATTTTTCCCTTTATTTATTCAGTTATTGCAGCAGGAATAACCAGTAAGAGTAATTATATTTTATGTATAATTAAACATTTCAACATCAAGATAAAAAGTTGGTTTAAAAAATGTTTCCATCCTGTCAAATAAAAAAGTAGAGTTTCCTGCAAAACCTCCATTTGGGATTTGAAGTATTTGAGAAATTGGCAAATACTGAAGTATTTGAGAAACATAGTGCAAGAAGAAATTATTCTTCTTAAAGTCAGTTTTATATGTGTTATGGAAAAATTAAAACAATTAAAATTGGCATGGAATGGGTAGTTTGAAAGTAATACTTCTTTCTGATTTACACATGTTTACTGAACAAAATATACACATGGCAAACTGACAGGATCAAACTGGAAAACATCATGGAAAAATAATGAGGCAACAGAAATAAACACAAGTTTTGCATTGCTGAGTTTTCTGTAGTTAGCTGATTTAACTTAAGGGCAATTTTAAGACCAAGTGCAAAAGCAGAAAACTACTGTATTAGAATATAAAGATTCCCCCACTTGCAGACAACAGGGTTTTTCTTACTAATATCTGAAGAGTTGACACTGTCCCTGAGGCTCTCATGGTTAGTAGGATGCTGTTAGTAGTAGCAGTTGCAAACATATGGGTTTGCTGGTAACAACTCACAATTTGTGCATAGTTGAGTCTTCGAAACTGAGCAAATTTGCTCTCAAAATCTCGCCAGCGCCTGCTGAGCTGTATCAGGGTTGGCTCCACTGCTTTTGCAGCCCCATCCTTAGACAAGCGTTCAGCTTGCCTGTGCACCGCATTCACATCTTCCTTCTTCTTCTCCAACTCTCCACCAATCTCCTAGTGAGCAAAACCAATACAGGGCCCAGGACAGTTAGCTAACTAGATCCATCAACTTAGAATTAGCAAAATACTTTTGTCAGAACTTCCATTCCCATTTTATTGTTACAGTTAAAGTGTACAGTTATTTCATGTCTTATTTTACAGTTAGAAAAAAAAAAACACAACTTAAATCGGAGAACCTCCATGTAGACTGTCTGTAGAGGTGATAACAACTAGTATATCTTGAAAACTAGTTAGCAAAGGCCAACAGTTTCCACTTTCTGATTCTTGCTAGTGCACTCTGATGGGCAACTGGAGAACTTCCTTTATCTGTAAGAATCAGTATATTCAGGACAACTAGTATTTAGACAAAAGTTCACAAAAATATTACTTCTCTAAATGTATTACTTAGTTCCTTTTTTACTCTGTGGGAAACTCAACAGAGAATGAAGCAAAGAAAGACGATGCAAAATAAAGTAGGAAAACCTTTGACGGTATATAAATAAATCTAGAGTTTGACAGTGACATATGAATATGTTCTGATGAAAATGAATGTGCTAACATGAGAAAGTGGTCATCCATATATCGGTAAGTCATTTGTTCATCTGGAACAAAGATACATAAAATCAATTACAATGTTTACTAGAAAACATTTGATGCTTTTCAATACATTGCATACTTTCCAAATTATTCAAATTATTAACAGAAACTTTTATTTAGTATTTTTCAAACCATGTATATAGCATTTTACATAACATATGAATACACAATATAGATAGCAAAAATAATAAAAGTTCCTTTGAAGAAGTACTGTCAGAGGGTTTTTTTTGTTTGTGTTTTTTGTAAGACAGAAAAAAAGTACTAAACTTTTTTTTTAATATAGCTATCCAAATATATTTGTTTCTTTTAAATTAATAAAATATCACTAAAAATATCTACCACTGCCATCCCACAACAACATTACCTTTAGCTTCTGCTCATCTTTGGGGTCTGGTAGATTGGCTAACTTTTTCTCAATGTCATCCAACCATGTCATTAGGTCATCAGCTTGTCTCTTGTACTGATACCACTGATGAGAAATCTCTAAAGCCTTTTTTCTTCTTTGAGACCTCAAGTCCTGTTCACAGTGCAGACATTATTAGAATACAAATTAAAGACTTATAAAATATGGATATGAATGTGTGGACATTGAAGGGAAAAAAATGAAAAGTGCATAATATTTTAAAAATTAAATGTTGATATTTAAATCAACAAAGGTTTTTTCTTCAATTTAACACAGACTGTTTTTTTTTTCCCATTGAAGGAGATTCCCTAATTCAGTTTTGTTTACATGCTGAATAAACCACCGACGCATTCACCAACATTCAGAGAAATGAACACTATATATAAATGCCAACATTTTATATGAAACACTTCTACTCAGAATTACTTACTGGACAGATGGAACCACAGCCTACTTAATATCTAGGAATAAGTGGGATTCCTGTGCTTTGTGGACTCCTGTGAAATTCTAGCCTGCATGCCAACTCTGTAACTGCTCAAAGGAAAATCATTTCAACACAGAAATACCCGTAAAGACAAATTTTCTTTTTTTAAATTAAAGATAATTTACAAAGTAAATATCTTCTATTTAAGACTTAGATGCTTTATAAAAGAATTAAAAATTCTCTTTAACAGAATATTATAAAATGTTATTTCATCTCCTATAAGCAATATAAAAATACTCTCTGTGAATTTGCTTTAACTATCTAACTTTACTCATGCAGAATTCAGAAAATATATTCATTACAGTAACTCACTGGCATGTAACTTAAAACATAACTGATACATTTTATGAAAAAATATTCAAATGAAGTTGCTTGAATTTTGTTTGACAAGATTGAATGCCTTAATTGAGTTCCTCAAAATCAATCACTCTGTTCCACATACACAGCCAGTAAGGGATCTGGTGAAAAGTAGATTTTGGAAAACAGGTTTCATATTTCCCCTTGAGAAAAAATTATTAATTATGTGCATTTAATTTCAAACAGTCAAAAATCTAATAAATCTAATACATTTCTAGTTTCTTTTAAATGTGGAGAAAACAACAGTATCTTCTATCTATTCACTTGCTGAAATCACAAAGGTCAGTAAAAATTAGAATGAAATCCACACAGAAAGATGTTACTTGAAAAACAGCAATACTACATTGCAACCATGCTATATTTCTAGAGCCATAAAAAAAGACATTATCAAGAGAAAAAAAATCTTTCTCTGCAAAATACTAACAATTAGGATACAGTGAGACAAATTCCTGTACTAGTCAGAGCCCACAGCTCCAGCTATGGAACCAAGGTGATTCTTTCTGTCCTCACATGTTTTTTCCTGAGAAAAGGACACTCAGTAAGGGATATCAATTTGTCCAAATACTCTGCACTGTGGAGATACAGCAGCAGGCAGCTATACTTTCAGCGGTATTATAAAAAAAAATTTTGATATATTCTTTGGTTTTCAGCCTCTGATTTTGCCAATTTTATTGGTACCCTCTCACAGTTTTAAAGAGCCTGGAACCAACATCTTCCCTGAAGCACCATAGCATTAACTCTTAAGTCATTGAACGATAAAATATGTCCAGTAGAATGAGGGTGTTCTACAACTGAAAATATGAATTTGTGAGAAATGATTGTAAGTAAGCTCTTCAATGTTTGTGAAAGAACATGTACACTGGGCCAAAAAAGAAATTATTAATAAAGAGATCTCTGCAGTCCAAATGGCAGTCACCAGGCTGTAAAACTAGGGACAAAACAATATCTTTTAATCTGAACATTTAACATGTCTTTCCCAGGGCATCAAGAGACATCTGCAAACAAATTTATGCTTATAAATGACTGTGCACTAAATAGTACTGAGGTTTCATTTAGCTTAATAGGACATTGCTGTGAATAAAGGAAAAAAAAAGTTTAGTAGCACAGGCTTACAACTTTAGCTCCTATACCTTGAGAGCATTATGTTTAGTTTGCAACAGCTGTTGTTTTATCTTTATTTCCTCCCGTTTTCTCTCATCTGTGATTCTCTTCTGAAGAGTGTCTCCCCTTTGCAGCAATTCTTTTACTGTGTTCTCATCGTCTTCACTCTGATTTAAAAAAAATAACATATATAATGGGCATTTAAACCTATTTATTACTTAAATACTGGGAAATATAGACATTAAAAGCCTACCAAGCCTACCATTTCACTACTAAGGTAATTACCTAACATTCACTTACAGTTCTATACTGAAGATACAATAGGTTTTACTTGCTTTCTACAACACATTTAGGTGCAATGGTGCTATGAGTAAAATGGCACTTGAAACCTTACAGATGTTTGAGATTAGATTCTATGAAGCATCCAGGACAACAGGATGAGAGTATTAAATGCAAAAATTTTAAATACATTTTATTTCACAATAAAAGAGATATACACCTAAAATACTCTAAATGATTACTACTATGCTAGAAAGCCATGTGATTCCTAAACACCTCATGTAACAGTATCATCACAATGCAACGTAACTATTCTGGTAGAGGAAAAAATATCACCAAGTATTTTTTATATAGATAATGAATCTGCGCCACTGCAGAAATATACTTGAAATGTACTAAACATTTTATGTAAAGAAAGGGAACAAAATATGCTCCACTATAGAAACTATCTAGACAAACTTAATTCACTCAGAACTTACAACTGCTATAAATACTGCCCCAAAGAGCTACTATTTTTCTTATGCAAAACAAATAAATAAATAAATGTCATGCAAAGATGCCTCTTACCAGAGACATAAAATAGATATCTTTGAGGAATTACTTAAATTGAAAAGAGCCTAGATTCCTAATAATAGCTGTAAAGAAAAATGTATTTGATCTTGATGAGACATGATGAGACATGAGGAGAGGGACACAGAGAGGTATCACAATTATTGGTTGACCGAGAAATGGAATTACTCTGAATATTACCTCTGGAGAAAATACACCACAAGGGAAATAGCAGCAAAGCACAGCAATATTTTACTTTTTTTTTTTTTTTAATTTGTATAATATGTGCAAACAACACACATTTGATTCATGACTAGTATATCAGTATTAAAACATACAACTGCCACAAACTATTCACAACAAATAGTATAATCAGATCTATTAAGAACTAATTGGCATTTGTAGCATCTTATTTCTGTGATCATTACCTAGCATTTGTCTATAGGGAAGCTCTTCTCTTGGTGTATTACCCAAACAGATGCACCATTCTGAGCTTTCTTGGTCTTTCTACAGCTACAGAAATTTTAATAAACCTATCATATTCTTTAATAGTGTAGTGCCTGTGGATAACATTCCTGCTTTGCTCAGTGCTAATTTGACATGGTTCAAGACATGCTTTTCTTATAAAAATAACTGCAAATGTACCACTAAAATATTTAGTGGATTCTAGCCTGGGATCTCTGAAATTATAACACATTAGCAGGCTAAGAATTTGTGCAATTCATATCTAAAGATATGATAAAGCAGATGCTGAAGCTTCTAATTCTCACCCAGGTTTTATTTGCCTCCCTGCCTACTTCACTCGGATTTCCATTTCAACCAATTTACCATATCTTTATTGAAGTCTTCCTCTTTCAGATTCACCCCCTGCTGAATTTCAGCCTCCAGTGGTTCAAGCAATTTTTGTATATCGAAGTCAAATTGCTCCAATTCCTTCAAAGGAGTTGAGGGCTAAAATGGGAGACAGACAGAGATTATTTATTTAAATCATATACTTAGCAGCTTAACAAAAACCGAGACCGACCTCTACCTCTTACTGCAAAATTTCTGGTAGATTTTCTGTAGTATGGAAATATCTCTATACCAGATAGCTTCAAAGTATCCAAAGACACAAATAAAGATATGTATTTAACAGTGCTGTAGAATTTTCATTTAAGAAAATACAACAATTTCATACATCCAAAGATCAATATAACGATGAGTAAGATTATAAAGCATTCTGGTGTTCTCACATTTGTGTGTCAGATGAGGTTCAAATAAATGGTGTAACTTAACAGTTTGTCTAAGAAATTAGATCTTGACACTACTTGGCTATATCTGGTTTGTCAGACATTACTCACAGCACTAAGCAATCCATATAGCT
This sequence comes from Crypturellus soui, assembly GCA_032275445.1. NCBI lineage: Eukaryota > Metazoa > Chordata > Aves > Tinamiformes > Tinamidae > Crypturellus > Crypturellus soui. The sequence goes on from JAUBNY010000176.1 coordinate 708,581, forward strand.
GAATAACCACCTACTACTACAATGTCATGATAATTTGTTTCAGTGTTTTGAAATCATTGCTCTGTCACAAAGAATAGGAAAATGCCAGGTGAATTATACAATCACTAGTTCAAAACAAAAGACAGATTATCTCTGCACAAGATATTCCTCTAAAAATATTTTGTAATGCATGAAAACAAAAACAAAACAACCTCATTAAGAGATTCATAAAAGCTTTAACAAAAAAAAAAAAAAACTCAATCTACACAAAACAGACACAATCCCCACTAAAATGATGCACAATACTAATTACAATGTTTAATCTTGTTACATTGACTTCAGTTTTAAAAATTAATATGACACAGGTTACTTATTAACAGCAATACACCATCTTTTCCATTACTTTCCTTCATCTTCCTAATATCTGAGTGTCTGTGTATAGTGGGATAAACAATTTATTATGCATTGCAAAGTATTAACAGTAAAAGGTTTTTTTTTGTCTCCACAGGTAAAAATGCAAAATCAAGTAACAAATACCTCGTGATTCTTGAACAAAATGTAAAGGTAATTAGTGCTTTATGATGTTCTATGAACTTTTGGATACAAGATGTAAAAGTCCACTAGATAAAACCAAGATATAACAAGTGTTCTTACTCGCTTTCCAGTCTGACTGATATTTATTACAAAACAAAAATTTGTAATGAAAATTAACAAACACCTTATTAGTTAAAACAAGACAGACTGCACATCAGCTGAAGTCAGAAGATCTGTAACCTATTTCATCTGTCTGCAGATGAACTGGAAGACTTTGGATAAAAACTCCTTAATTGTATAAAGTTCATCATTTTCAAGTCAAAGATTTTGCATATTTTTAGAAATATAATAATGTACAATATTTATAGAGAATCATTTTGTGCTCACAAATTTTCATCAAGAAGTTCAAAATTATGCTGAATTGAATATTTAATATAGAATAATGGCAAACGATTCAGTAATTTCTTCTCAAGTGCTTTGAAAGATGTCTTCGAAAGTACTTAAATCTCACTACAAGATGTAAAAGAACAACAACAACTTTTCAGGCCATAAAGCTGAAATGGTGAAAAAGAAAAATATTGTTTCTTCGATTCTACAAGGGGACAAAACACAGAATCCAACAATTTAGTCATTTATCCAAAATCATACACCAAGTCAGCAGCATAGACAAGAACACAGGCAAGTTTTTGTCTCTCTGTCTTATGCAATACCTATTTACCTCTAACTATAAACTACCTCTGCCAATCCAACCCTTGCTGTCCATTCCCTAAACTATGCCTTCTAAGTACTGAACTCCAAATAAACTTCTTTCCCTCATCTTGCTGGGGGAACAGCAAAGCAGAAAGCACACTCTGCCATTCCACTTCATCTTGAATGTAGAATCTTGTGATCCTTTTCGGAAGAAAATGTGAGAGACAGTACCATTAGGAAGACTAATATGCTTGCAGGTTTCACATTCATAAGAAACTTGTTCCCGATGATGAGCATGTTTTTCTCCTTCTTCGGGGGAATCCATATATATTCTAACAGTGTACAACAAAAACAGTATAAACCACCTACAGACTGCCCCACTGTTCCCTAGAACAAACAATAATTTCTCACTATCCTGCAGACTGAATCAGCCCTAGATGTATTAGAGCACTTTGTAATGCATGGTAAAACAGAGGGAACTCCAGACTGACTTATAACAAACGTTCAAAATAAAACACGACACAGCACAGTCATTTCAGCTTTGTGGCAAAATGATTTTCTCAAAGGAAAGTTGTTATCTGCAGACGACAAGAGACTTCTACACTCTTGTTCCCTGCAATATGACCCACTTGATCAGTCAAGGTGACTAAATAGGGAGGCCATATTAACCATACCACAACTATATGGAAGGTTTCAGGGCTCTGAGATCAAGCAGAGTGGTCCTCATGGTGCATTTCAGCAATCAGCTGAAGTTCATGCTCTGTCCTCATTCAGTATAATCACTGAACAAGCAGCAGTGACAGAAATTTTTGTGTCCATGGATTCTCTCAGAAAGAAAAACTAAGTTAGAAATAGCTTTAACCAATATCCAGATTTCCCCTTGCTGCAATAGTTTGGTAGTAGCAAAACAACCCAATGAAAATATACTAATAGAATAAATGTATCTTTGGAAAAAGATACATATTTTTCTGCTTAAGATCCTGTGCATCTCCAATTTTTGCAAGTGTTAATGGTCCATATAATTCCAATCAGGATTCTAACAAAAAGGCAGGAAGAGGTTATAACATCAACTTGGTCATTTTTACAAAAGATCATTAATAATTACCATCAACTTCCAAAGTAATAACAGTAAATTAAACCAGTTAAGACTTGAGAATTATTTACAAATACAAAGGAATCTTACTTTCTCCACTGGAAAAGTACAATAAGCATTTGTACTCTATAAAGGTGCAACAACATAAATAACTACGTAAAATATTTTTAATGTAATATGTTATTTTTTTCCTAATATTTCCCTATGCTAAAACTACCCAGGAAAAGTTGATGTTTTTGAAGAAGGTAGTTTGTTTGATGTCATGAAGAAAGATATAATAAAAGAAACTCTAGACTGGTGGGATAAACTCACACTAGCTAAATAACCTGCACCTCTTTGAACAGCAAAATGATTAGAACTCATCCAGTTGAATCATCCAGAAATCATCCAGATGAAATAATGCAGTCAGACTTTGTTAGCACTTACAAAAAAAGAATCTTTTCAACTCTCCCCTCTAGCTAAATATTACATCAGACTTAAACAATCCAGCAGTTTACTCACACATATTATCCAAGTTAAAGAAAAAAATCAATATGAATATGGAAATGAATATGAATATTTTATGGATATTTTTCTTCTAATACAAAAATAAGATAAATTTTAAAATGAGGAGTTATATAAATATCTTTCTGATGGATTCACAAATATCATTTTTGTATTTAATGTGAATCCTACTACTGTTAATTTTAATGATACCAACCATTTGCCACTGTTCATTTTTATGGTTCGTTAGTGCCCAATTCAATTACACTTGTGAAGAAGAAACCCTGGACTGTATCCCTGTACATCTCGAACATTTCCAACATTTCCATTACTTCACATCATATCGCATGAAACAATTTTCACAGGGCACGTTCTTTTCTGTTCCAGAAATGAAACTGAAATAAACCTAAGGATGCCACAAAGAATGTGCAGATTACACATGGTATTAAGTATCCAAGTCAACAGATGAAGATCATGTACCTTTGGTTATGTATTTTTAAGGCTTAACAGGTTTTGACATCTTTATTTGGTGTTTGCATGAGGGTAGTGAGTTCTAAGGAGAAATTAAATTACTGAAGCATCAAAAAGAAATCCACAAATCGTAAGATACAATTCAGGAAACAGCAGTGTAATAATTACACTTGAAAATATTTTTTTTTGTGTGTGTAGGAGAACATAAAATCCATTCTACCATTACAGTTCCTTAAGTATGCTACATTTTGATACAGCCATCTAGAAATACAAGAAAGGGGAGCACTCAAATGGTGCACAGAACAGGAGCTTAGGGGAATCATGCTCCTGAGACTCATGTCCCTGCTCTGCCCCTGGTCCTCTGCACATTCATTGCCAGTGCTACTGCACTAGCTACCACAGTTATACATACCAACCCACACGGCTGCCTACTTCAGTCCTGCACCTCTTTCAAATTGCTCTCTAGGATAAAGGCAACAAATGCAATGGAGGAAACAGGTATCTCATGTCCTTCTTCATCCCACTTCAGAAATCATAACTTGGCTGAAAATGATCTAATCCACATTAAATTTAGATTCAGTAAATCACTCCAACTAGTAGGAGAGATGAATAGATAAAGCATAGTTGATATAATCTGTATACGAAACCTTGGTGAAGTCACAGCCTCATAGGAAAAGACTAGGTTCAGTTAGTAAAAAAACTACTTCCCAAAACTTAATCTCCATCAAAAAAAAGCTACTCATGCTTTGAGAAGACCTAGTCTTAGTACTTCCAAGATGATATTTGTTCTTAAAAAGTTCATGAAGCAATCAATGTTATATCAATGTTATATTCATACAAATCGACCAAATATTTCTAATGATGAAATAGTGAGGAGAGCAAGACTTTAGATGCCAAAATCCCAAAATCTCATACTTTTTTTTCTTAAATTTATTAGGATCTACTTTTTATATATATACATATATTTACTTTTACTGCGAACACCTAACACTGGGAAGCTGCAGTTCCCCACGTAGCTGTAATTCTATACTTATATAAATCCCATTTTGTACGTATTTCCCCATGGAAGCAGTTCCTCCTACCTTTCCACTCTTAATTCTTTGTGATATAGCTGCAAATCGTTGGTTGAGCTCTGACAGTTTAGGCTCTATTACTTTCCTGCAGTGATCTCCACGGTTTGTCATCAAGTCTACTGCCTGGTCACGCACAGAGTCCACCTTTGGATGCATATCATTCAGCTCAGCCTTTAAGCGCTACAGTCCGTGAGCAAGAGACAGGGCTTGAAGTTAGTAATAAATGCAAAGAGAGAGAAAGAGAGAGAGAGAAAGTGTGCAAAGGAATAGGGAGCAAAACCACAAAGCAAATTCAGATAATTATGAGTAAGCGTGAAAATAGAGCAGAAATACATTAGACAACATTTCTATTCACACATCTCAAATTTACAGAAAAAATGTATCTACACATCTACTTAAAAATTCAATCCTCCGTTTATTTCAGAGTGCACTAGATGGTTATTCTATTTGTCCTAAAGCTAAGAAGTGCTTCTAATTTGTGTAGCTGTTGTCTTCATTACCATTCAGGGTCATAGTAGAGTATAGAAAAATTACCAAATAAATATTGTGTGATTTTTTTCAATACAGCTTTCACATATTTCAAAAAGCAGAGGGAAAACAATACCCTCTTCCTCTGCATTAGATGTCTTAATGTTAGATCATAATAAGAGCAGAGGCCCAAAGAGAAAGCTAGACATTACAGAATCATGAACAATGTTGACCTTCAGTAATTACATTTCACTTGCTGTGTGATATGTCTTTGTACAACACGAGTACATGTCTGCATTGATGGAAAAGATAATTGTACTTTATACACTATGGTGGTAAAATTTCTCATCCTCCTACAAAAGTCTGTCCTGTGATTGTTCTTCTGAGATCAATGAGGCATTGATTTATGCTCTGTGTAAATGCTAGTTGGAAAGTATAGCTGCACTGGAATTTGTAAAGTTTTGCTTTTGGAAACAGTATCATTAGGTTAGTGTCAGCATTGCTCTCTTTGAATTGTAAACCATTCCTCAAGTAGCGTGTACTGACCATTCAGTGAATACAAAATCAAACTTCACACAGATTTGTGTAGAAAAACAAAATCCATGTAAATGAAAATTTGTTTTTTTTTCTTTTTTTTTTTTTTACTGTCAGGCAAATCAGTTATTTAAGATGAGATACTTTAAAAGTCATGTCTACTAAGAAGCCGGTTTTTAATCAGATGGTCAAACAGGCAAAATGGCAATAGGCCAAATAATGCTTTTGATAAGTACACTGACCTCATGTAACAGAGCCAGTTCATCATAAAATATTCTTGTCTGTGATGATGGTAGTCTGGCATCACCACAAATAGTTTATAGAATCAAAACAGTCATATGACAGAGACAACCAGTGCAGATATAATAGATACCAGAAAGGTGCCAGAAAAATAGAAAAGTAATTTAAAAAGAAAATAATAGAGAAAAACATCTTTTTTTTCTTAAACCAGATGTGTTTAAGAGAGAATTTCCAGCAAACACAAGTTTAAAGAGATGCTGTTCTACTCACCATGAAGTCCCCAAGCCTTATAACATATTTGTTTTTTCTTCTGCAGAGATTTAACTTCTGCTAAGCAATGCAAATTTATTAAGTAATCTACAAGCTGCCAGAGGGTAGCTTCATCACAGAAAAAAAAAGAATGTTATTCTATCAAGATGTGATACCTTTCAAAACCCACTAGTTTTGACATGTTGCTTTTTAGAATCAAATTAAGGGTTTCCAGAAAATCACGTTTTTTTTTTACCTTAAGAATTTCCTCTTTTTGCTGGGGTTTTTGTTTATCAGATTCATCCAACAGTATTTCTGCACGATACATCCAGGTTGTGACATTAGCTACTTTCTGATCAAAAGCCTCCATGTGCTTTTGATAGTCCTGTATATGAAAAAGGTAAATACTGCATACAAGAGAGTAATCAGAATTGAAATAGCCATAATTATGCAAACTGTGGAAAGCATGCAAGTATCATGAAAATAAACTTGTTTATTTGGTGTAATAAGTGCTTGTTTCTGTGGAAGAGAGCATCTTTTATTTGTTTATTCCCCATTTATACTACAGGCTTGTTTGAAAAGACATTGTAGGAGAGGCAGAAGCTTCCAAAGTAACAGGCAGATAAAGAGGAGGGTGATCTGGCTGAGGAAGAAGCGGGTGCCTGAAGCTCAGAGAGACTGCTGAGAGGAGCAGGCAGCTGAAAACCAGCCTTATGGTGATGACAAGAAGAGCTTCCTAGGAACCATGTACAGAACACATTTCGGAAAGCCCTTAAATTAAAGGAAACCAAGATAGAAACTATGATCCACTTGCAAAGTCAGAATCTGAAAAGGGAGCTTTGTATATAAAACTTTCATTTATGTTTTAACTTCTGAGTTTGCTTTTAAAAAGCTATTCTAGATGATATTCTGATAAGTTTTTTGTTTGTTTTTTAATTTAAAATATTTGACTTTTCTCAGTGAGCTTACTACAGTGAGGTCTAGGTATATCCACCTGAAATTTCTCAGTGAACTATATGTTCTTCTAAACACAGACTATAAGAATATGGATACCTTCATAGAGTGACAATAACAGCCACTGTAAAATGTGACCAAGCTGTTCTTTTTGGTCATAAAGAATACTACTTCCTAGTAAAGAAACTGCAGTACTTTAAAACCTGTGCAGTGCATATGTGTACTATATACATGAGATTGAAGATTTTCACAGCACAATCTTTTTGGCCCCTAACTGGACATACCATATTCTAAAAATAGTAACCAAAATAAAGTAGCAATGCTCTTGCTTATTCCTTCTTTATCATGGGTTCTGGCAAATACTAACACATAAGAATCCAAAGCAGAAAGAGAAGGTAGAGGAAATACACAAGTCCAAAAAATCCATTATATGTTTCTTCTAAACAGTTCTACATCAAAGCAGAGCATCTATATCATACTGAAGGAAATGCCTAAGTTTTCCAGACAGAATACAGCCAGCCAGCTGCCTGCACTCGTATGCTGCACACAGCAGAAGAGGATCCATGGTGATGCCGTATGCCAGTCCCAGATGTGCTCTTAAGGCAGCCTCATGGACTCTAGTGGAGCCCTAAGACATCAAGCTCTGAAATGCTCAAGCCACGATAACGGTTAATAAACCCCTGAGAATGACTTCAATTTCTATGGGTTGAAACTGCATTTCCATTTTCTCAGCAATAGAAAAAGCACAGAAGATCTTGCAAAGGATTCTTTTGAATTAACAGTTAAAATCCTTTAGTATTTAAGCATTCAAACTGCCATCTCTTCATGGCAGAATGAACTTTAGAGGAGAATTTATTTAAGACCATGACAGGAGTTTAAAATAGGTCCAAAATCTGTATTATGTGGCTTTCATTTGTTCCTTGTTGTTTATGGTTTAATTTTGGGCTAGACATATTTTGGTTCCCTTAGCATCTCCACCATGGCCACTGTAGCACAAAACTGTCCAAAGGAAGCTCACACTAGTCTGAAGGACCAGATCACTGCTCAGAGTGCATCATCAGATGTGCAGGGCTTGCATTTAGTTGCTTCCTTAATGAATCTAGGTCACATGCATGTAAACTGAACCAACAAGAAAACGGAGATTTACTTCCAAACCATATTTGAGATCCAAACAGAAATAGAAATGCAGTCAAAAGCAGCCCGAGTTGCAGGTTTCAATACTTATTCAACTCATCTATTTCCTTCACTTGATTCATACTCAAGTAATTAAGGACTTTGAAGAGAAACTGCTTTTCATTCACTAGGGCAAAGAGGAATCCAGAAGAGCTCTACCGAGGTAGAGATGAAAGGGAAGACTAGCAAAGAAGACTTCACAGAGATGTCACTGTGTAAAAATGTAACCACACTGTTAAAAAACACAGGAAAGAAAACTAATCAAGCTGATTATTCATGTATCTAGATATTATATAAGCATATTCTACAGGACCAGAAAAAGCAATCCTATAAGGTTAAGATTGGGCACCAAACATGTCCTATGTATTTTTATATTAAAATCTTGCTTAATGGTGCACAAATGCAGTATTCTTACCAGTAATAAATTCAACCATTCCTCTGCTCGTGAGGTTACCGCTATCCAATTGCTGTTCAGGAGGCTGAGTTTATCCTCCACTAGACTTTCTTTTCCTTTCACTACTGACTTCAAATTCTCTCCTAAATCACCAATGCTCTTAAGATGGACCTGGCGTTTCTCAATCTCCTTCCGTGTTGCCTATGGAGAGAAGAATATTTATTATTTCAAGAAATAATAAAAAAAAAAATCCACAGTAAGAACATCAAATATTAAAACATCCAGTAGGTTCACATTGGAACAAAAAACCACTTGTTTCCTATAGGCAGATAAAGAGTTAGTTTGCATACAGGCAAATAAATAAGTTAGTTTGCATATAATGAAATGACATAGCCATCAAATAGCATATAAAGTTCACAGAATAAATGAGACAACCATAAAGTATCATGATAACAAGCCAAGTCTTAGTGAGCTGAGCTCAAAATACCCATATGAAGTATTTTAATACTCCTATCACATTGAGTTGAGTCTTTTTCAGCAGAAGCCATGCTCTTCTGTCCTACCTTTAGAAATAAATCTTTTCCTTCCACTCAACTAGGATTTCACTGTGCAAACTGGAATGCTAAAAAGGCTATATCCACAGTATTTCAACATTTGAATGACTAAAATACAAGTGCATGACTACAAGCCTAGATTTCCAGCACCTCCTTACACTATTATTATTATTATCATAGAATCATAGAATCATAGAATGCCTAAGGTTGGAAGGGACCTCTAGAGGTCATCTAGTCCAACGCCCCTGCATCTTTTTTTGTAAATGACGTCTCACATATTTTTCACATTAGTTCATATTTTAACATTTGCAACCTGCAAGAGGTCTAGCAAAAGGAGCAAAGCCCCACACATTTACAGAGAAATTTAATATCAAGTTCTGACAACACAATTCACAGTATAGCCATATTCTTGCTTACCTAAGAAGCAAAAATTCCTTTTTATCTAATTTAACATCTAATCAGGAGAAAAAATAATAGGAGTAAATTTCACAGAATTCATGATCACCTGATCCCAAATGATGCAGGCATGTATGATCTCTGCTTATAAAATAAAGATCAAGGTAGAAATGAAGTGATCCAAACTGAACACAAACCAAAGTAAGCTGACGAGAGGCAAGAATCACTCCAGGGACTTACATTTCTCTTAGATAACCTGAATATGTTGTAAAAAGAACCATCTGCAATCAAAGTACAATCACAATTCTTTAACACACTGCTACTGAAGCAGAACTATATCTTTATCATCTCCATGCTATAACACTTGCAGCTATATACCAGTATGATTTTGTTAATAATGTGTTGTTAAGAAAGTAAAATTTTTTAAATACTATGCCATTTGAAGATGGCACGGTAATTATTCTTTTCGATATGATACCATTTTAATAGCACTTCCAACTTGCTTACCATCTGTTACATTTAAAACTGCGCTTCATTCCTGTACTTCACAGAATTAATGATCTCATTTTGTAATGTTACTACACAGAAAAGATTTTGCAACTAAGTAGTAGAAATTTTCAACATTCTACCACTTTGCTCAAACACTGAGGAACTGCAGTAACAGAATCCAGATGTGATTAACGCAGATTATTAATGAACTACAAACTGCAGAACAGGAGAATCTGAAGCAGAGTTTCAATTTCAACAGGTTGTTGTTAGACTAAAAGCAACAACAAACATGCCCCTTTCCAGTACAATTTTATCTCCTTTCACAGAGGACAAAACACATGATCACAAAATACTGAAACAAAGAATAAAGTTCAGCTTCAACTCTAGATAAAGTCTTCTGATCTGCTTAATTATCCTTTCTTAAAGGTTTACTTCCATTTAGAAAAGAATGGCTTAAGCACATTTATTATGGATTGTGACTTTTTTTGTATTTTACTTTTGTATTTTACTATACAAACTCAGACCAGTCTTGTGCTCCACTAGAAATGCAGACAGCCTGTCCAGATAATTAAATGTCTACTAATTAAAACTGTTATTCAAAAGAAGTTTTAATATGTATCCATTCCAGATATGTATCAAAAAGGGTAGAAGCACTTTCCCAGGAGCTGTTTCTTTTAAGGTAAAGAAATCATATAAACCAAATGTGCACCTTCAGATAATGGAAAAATTAACACTCTTAGCAAGTAAGAGGTCATGCATAACCAATATGATAAATAATCAATCACACTTCCCCCCTACCTTTAAAACATTAAATCCTTGACCATAATATCAAAGTGAAAAATGTCATCTTCCCCAGTATTTCGAATCTCCATTATTCACAGCTCTTAGGCATGAATTCCTGGCCTTTATAATTAGTGTTTTATTCCAAAAGTATATAGTTTATCCAAGTATTTTATACTTGCTGAAAGACAAAGCTTGCAAAAATACTCATAGGAAAGATAAACCCATTAAAACATGCATATAAATTCTACAGATTATATTTAGTTTATATGTATAATGCTTATCTTTTCTGTACATATGTCTCCATATAGGACTATATCTGATAACAGATAAGTAGAGGTAAATAGGATGACAATCTCTCCACTTAGATTGCTTCACAGTTTCTGCTATATTATTGTGATATCTTCTTGGAAGAAACTCTTGTACCCCCACTTTCTTGAAGCACCAGTTATGGATATTTGGTGCAGCATATCACTGTGGAAATACCCCTGTGGAAATTCTATGACCCAAAGAATTCACTCAGGTTTCACCGAGATACTAAATTTTTAAAGGAACCATCAGTTTAACACACTTGTGCTTTTCAGGCGAATGCTGATGGTGCCTGCATCAAACCTAGGCAATTCTACCACTACTGAAAGCTCATGATCACAGCCCAGGCAAGGGATATGGCACCTAGGTACCTGGCACCCAGAAAATGAGAGCAGTCAGACACATCCTTCCTCCCTGATAATATTCTGCATGCAGAGCAAGTCTCCGGCGACCAGTTTCTAATCTCAACCTGATAACGCCGGAAGGAGGGGGAGAGAGAGAGAAGACGAGCTTTCCTACACCTTACCTTATGAAAGGTGTTATAACATAAAATAAAACTTAAGAAAAACAAATTCAGATGGCTTGAAAATTGAGCAAAAGTCAGAATGCTCTGTGCTGCTGAAAGGTATGGGGATAAGCCTTGCTGATGATGGGTATAGTTGCATGTAGCAGTATATTTATTTTACATATTTTATGTATGGATGCACAAAATGACCAAATTAATCATGTTAGCATAAATAAATGCAGTTCTGTGTGCAGAACTTTGTTTCAAATTCGCAGCTCTCTCTCTGATTGCCACTGTACAATGGCAAACCCCACCTTTTAGTTTATTAACAAATATTATTAAAACATTTTAGTTGTTGTTGTTGCTGTTTAAATAAGGAAATGAAAATCATAACATCATCATATTAGAAGATACTAACTAGGAACAACTGATGTTTGAACACAGAAGCACAAGGGAATGGCTTTTTCTGGGAATGGGGGGGGCACTCTTATAATGATGAGTGCTGCACATCAGGTTAAACTGTGTACGAATATTTTCCAAGCACTCTAGAATTGTGAATAAAATCAAAACAAAAAGTGGTGAATAGAGCTGATATTTAACTGTGCTATTTGTTAACATTAGTAGATTTAAAAGTCTCTGAAACTGCAAGTAATAGATGAAAGGTTCTGTATGACTCAACATTGTTTGTATACTGTGAATTGCTAAAAAGTAATTTTAACAATTCAAATCCCTCTAAAAGAAGTAAATTAGAAAGCTCAGCTCTCATAGGTGGGATTACAGAATTATTCAGAAGTTGAGATTATAGTCATAGTGGTTGATTAATGCATTTTTTTATTTATACAAAACACTTTTTATTTTTACTGTATTCTGACTGCTAAGCATGGATCAGTGGGCATGACTTTCAGATAATTTTATTTTACTGGTTTAACTGATGGAAAAAAATATTGCTGAAATGTATAAGCCAAAGTAATTCTGCATATTTCAAGTCAATTTCAATACTCATTGATATTAAACACTACAAATATAACACTAACAGAAATTTTATATAGAAATACCATCTGCCTTTTCCTTTATGAGAGCACAGCTCCATGGCAATTCACTTTTTATCAGACCAGTTCGTGAATAAACGAAAAATGAATCCCAGGACAGAGCTAATGGGCTCAGTGATAACTATGTTCACTAAGACTTCTATTTATAAGGGAATTTCTAATATAAAATATTTAATGAATATTTTTTTTCCAATCAATCACATGTCCTTTTTGCTATCTGCTATAAAGAACTGAATGCAAATGGAAATATTTAACTTGTCTCTTCTGAGTAACTAAGCATGATTTACAGCTGCCAGGATATGGCCCATCTGATTTCACATAACTCAGCCAAAGGTTTTCATGGTATCTTCTAAAAAATTCTAGAATTCTCTTTGTGTTCATGTTAATCCTTTTTTTAATTAATGCCACTTCCTACTCCAGGTGGACATTCCCATTTATTTCTGGCTGCTTATGTCTTGAAGACAATCTTTACAAGCATTATTCTTTTACTCTAATCTCTCTAATTATCTTTGCAATCCTCTGAGTTTCCTTTGACTTTTAAAGAAAATCTTTGGTACTGTAAATGAATGAGAAAAAAAGTGCAGTAATAAATATAACTGCTTCCTAGTGCTGTACAGAATAATAATAATAATAATAATAATAATAATAATAATAATAATAATAATAATAATAATAATAATTATTAGTATTATAAAAAGCTCCCTGGCTACCTATAACCACAGCAGCACACATCCAATTTTTAATTCATTCTCACTACTGAGTTCTCTCTCCTCCTCCATATTCTGTGGTAGTTTTCTCTGAATATTCTCCTTACCAGGGCAGTCTGCTGGGTCTAATTTTACTCCCAGTGCTTTTCTTTATATAGGTTGCTGCCTTCAGCAGCTTACTTTCTTAGGAGGCTCAAAGCACAAAGCTGTGACATTATTCAGATATTGTGAGGCCCGGGTTTAGAGGGCCTGAATTACTGACGCGCTATGTTGTATGATGCCTCACTGAAGTCTACATAGTGACATCAGTGATTTAGGAAGTCCTTGCAAGAGTTTAAAGTCTGCATGATAGCATGTGCTTCCTGCCACTTAGTGGGAAAACTAGCACCTGCAACCTGTGCTTTCTGTTGGAATGTTCAAAATTTAAAATCCACTTACTTATACTAATGTCAATATTGGATTTGATTTCATAAAATAAAATCCTGAGAAAGAAATTATGAAAGCCACTGCCACATACTGCAGCAAAAGGCAGCTGTTTTCATCCGAGGCTGTTTGTTTGTTCTTATTTTGTGCTGCAGCAACTGAATCAGAAGACCTAAGACAGGACATGAGAATAGACCTATAGGGTGGCTTCAGGCTGGAGCTGAAGGCAAATTTTTCTGATTCCCAATTTGTCCTGAAACCATTTTTTGTCAATTCCTCATGAGAATTCACAATTCTCTATGGCATTCCTGAAGATTACTAGGTAGTGTGCTTCACCTGTTTAACATACATAAAGCTCACATTAATATTTCTCTTTTTAAAAACATTTTGTTACCCATTTCATTGTCATAAGATAGAAATATGTAGTACTTATAGCAAAGAGTGAGACATACCAAGGACTTCCCATTGTGTAACTGCATCAGCCTTGCTTTAAGATCTCATCATGCAACTCACAAAGCGTTAAGGTTCATGTCTAACTATTAAATGCTATGCAAATCAAGTCTTTCTATTTAAACTGGTTTGTATCTGTGCATATCTGCATGAACTTTCCTGAATGAACAGTAAGCAAAGAATACTAATTGTTCTTTACATATTTTTGGATAATACTTCTAAAATTATTGTAACTCTTGGAGGGTGATGATAAAAAAAAGATTACCTATCTCTCAGAAGACCTGTAAATTGACAGAATTTTTCAAGGTACTTGTTTGCTAAATCATCAGCTAAGGGTATTTCAAGGCTAAAGACATCTTATCAAGCTCAGAAGCATGAAGGTGGCAGTTAAGGACAAAAAAAGAAAAAAAAAAAAAGAAGCCAAAAGGAAACCAAAGAGTTTCCATCAAACCTTCAAAACGCTACAGTCCTGTAAAGAAGCAGTAAAGTTGTCTGCATATTATTTCTATAATACATGTTGAAACTGTTAAGATTTTTAAAGGATTCTTCCTATGAAGCAAAGATGAAATGGTAAATCTTCAGACAAAGACAAAATCCTGATTAAATTTCTGCTTTGTTTTGATGAGATTTGATACAGGAATGCTTATTCAAAATGCTGCATGTAGTTATTTGAATCTTTGAAGCTTTGGATAATATTGAGCGTCATTTTCTCAAAAGCACAGATTTTGGTATGTGTGTATAATGATGGCCTGATTTGCTGATGCTCTGAGTTAAAATGTATTTTCATTACATATGCAGAATATAAACTAGATTAGCTAGTAGTGAATGACACTGTGCTAAAGCCTTGCCATCACACATAGCTACACAGTTTAATGAACAACTCTTCCAGTTCCCTAGTGATGCTGTATAATTTTCATCTAACCTGTGATGCACAGTAATTTTGAGGCAAGTTTCATTTAACCTAAGCATTCAAGGTGAAGTCCCAAAGGCTAAAATACTCCCAAAATAAAGATGAACAAACTCCAAAATAAAAGGACTAAGAAATCAAATACCCCACCTCTTGGCTGCTACCTGAACATGTGGAATATATAGTGTTCTAACATGCTCAGTCCTTCTCTTATTTACTGGGGCTGTTCTGTTAAACAAGCACTTTTCTTACCATGAAAAAGTGACAGGGTACCTAGGAGCCTCGCCCTCCAACTGTGCCAAATTGGATCTCTATTTGCACAGCTACTGGATGGATAATTTAAGGAACTTTACAAAAAAGAAATCCTAATTCTTCATTGATCTTGATGATGATTCCACCGCGATATGAAAGGTGTAGTGTGCTATATGCAGATATAAGATAGTAAGTTTTCTAAGCGCTCATGTTATGGTGGGATAATACCATATCAGTTATGAAGTTCCACCAATTTATGGGACAGAATTTTTATTCACTTTGTTTATCAAGCTCTTTTAATATGCATAAGATGAGATATCTAAAGGTATAATGTTACAGTGTTACCTTGCCCCAGGCAATTTCAGCATCCAAATTACTAGGCATCCCTTGCACCGCTGATCTCTTTGTCAATTCTGCATCTGTCGCTGCAAGCCATTCTGTCAGAGCATTAATTTCTTTCCGTAGCTTCCGGGAAAATTTCAAGCATTTCTCTAACTCTTGCTTTTTTTCTGTCACCTGCAGAAAGAAAACATGTTTTTCTTAACTCTTCAGTTGTACCATTTTAATGCCTTTTATATAACATATTTCTGTGACAGTTGGACTGGTAGTTTTACAAGGCAAGTTGAACTTTTAATATAATTGTAAATATTCACTTAGTTCTCTGAATAGCTGTAATTTTGCTGTTAGTATTAAAACACCCAACAGAACAATACGATGATTCACTGAGTCTGACCTAGCAGCAGACCTCAGTGAACCTCCTCCCTTTTGAAGTCACACACAGCAAACATTGAAACAGATGAATTGGTAGGTTTTCGTTGAGACACAGAACAGATATAAAAACCTACAAATAGTATATTTTCATACTGATGGCTTTAAAGTAATATGGAACCCTCAGATTTTCTATATGCAGCTACATTACACAGAAGAAATAATTCTCTGCCAAAGAAATCCCAAAATCCACTGAATGATGTCAAATTAAGTCTGCATAGTTAAGTTTGGATTTTCTTAGCACGTGATTTTGCTGCCTAAATCATATTCCTTAAATAGAGCATTTTTGTTTGCATAGAAGCTTGAAATTATTTTTAAAAAGCAAACTGGAATGGTTTAATAATGGTTTGATAATGATTATGTGGGTTAATTTGGTTATCTTGGTTCATTGTGGAACAATTCATATAGTTTGCATTACACTCTGATGCACTCTTTACCAAGATATCTTGCTCTGCTCTCATTCCCTTATCAAAAATGTCTTTCACTTTAGTAGGATGCAAGTTGCCCCCAGTCCCCTATATAACAATAATCCCAAGCTTCTTTTCTGTGGTTATCCTCATCTTCCATCACTGTTTCCCTATGCATTCTTGCTCCTTATTCCCAGTGCGTTTTCTCATGTCTCCGACCCTTACATAGCCAGCCCCGTTTTATATTCCCCTGATGCCCATTCCTGCATAACCCCCAAGTTCTGGACTTTGTGCATGGCACCACCGTGGCACACACTGATCAGAGCTTGTGATGGCTAGTCCTCCTGTAAGGAGAATTTTGCTGTTCCTGTGTAAACAGATTTTCCCAGAGAATAAGCAATGAAGTGTTCGCTATCATGCTATCACTCCGCAGAGGTTTGCTGGTGAAATCTCAGAATGCTTCCTCTGCACTGAATATAGCTTCTGTGCTTACTCATGTGCCAAAATCATTAAATATGCCCTCAGAATTAACAATTCATGACAAGAGGAAGAACTAGAGATAAATCCATAAGAAGGGCCACACAGCTCATCTCTTTACCTAAACAGAAATGAACACAGAGTCAAGAATCCATATGTTTTTTGCCTCTTCTGATCAGTATTAGTGTTTCTGATCATTACAAACAATGAAAATATTGTAGTTAACAAAAACAAGCCACAGTAAATAACTCTTTGTCCTTAGCAGGCATACAATGTAAAAATACACTAACCCAAGTGGTATAAAATCACAAACATCTGGTAAACTGTAATAAAAACCAACTGATATATGCTCAAGCACGTAAATTTTGGGGTTGATATAAGATATATATATTCTGCATATAATATCAAAAATATTCCACTATTCCCATGTTTCAGGGGTTACTGTTTTATCAATTTCTCTTTGTACATTAAATGTAAAAATATATTTCTAAAGAAAAAATAGGAAACAGTGCCCTCTTCTGTTTTTTACAATGATATAAAATATGTGCTACTACCATCAATTTATTTTCCGTATTTTAAAGCTATTTTAGCTACTTTAGATAGTTTACTTGCAAGAACCTCTGGATATAATAAATAAAACATACTGTCATTAAAATGGAAAACACATATATTTAAAACAAAAATGAAGGTACTTTTTAGTCCATTTTTGTTTTATGGCCAAAGTCTGTTTGTCCAATTGTGTAATAGAGAAATTCCAGAGAGTGGCTGAGGAATGACCTGATCTTGTAACTGAGAGCCCGCCCAGTGGGCAAGGTCCTTAGGAGAGCAGTGAGATCGTTAACTAATGACACTTTCTTTTACAGAGTCTACCTGGAGACTCTGAATTACTGCAGAGAGATTGGGCACAAGGGTAAGATAGACTCCCTACCTTCAGCAGAGGGGTTTGGACTAGATGATCTCTAGAGGTCCCTTCCAACTTTAACCATTCTGTGATTCTCTGATAGCACCTTTCTGTTGTTATATGTGAGATAGAATGCAGTCATAAATGCCTTAGTCATTTGTAAAATAAAAGGGAAACAAAATATATTATCTCAAATGATAGCTATCTACACCTTACCACATTCTTTAGTTTTACTGACATTCAAAAGACTGACGTCTATTAACACATTAATCTTCTGGCAAGATAAAGAACTCTTTTAATTCAGGTTCCCAAATTAATTTTATCTCTGAGACGTTTACTGTTTTACTGCATTATAGCATGTGGGGCTTGATGATCATTATGTGCTTAAACCACATACTGATACTGAATTACCAAAGGCTCATTTTACTAGCTATTAATGGTTAAGTATTTACTTATTTCAATAATTTATAATCTGGGAAAGTAAAAAAAAAAAATGCATTTGTTGCCATTCTGTACATTGGAGCTGCTATATCTTTCATTCATGATGTGCATTCCACTACATATTGCATCAAATTTACTTGAATCTTTACTCAAATCTCGAAAGAAATAATAGTTAATCACTGGCATTATAAGGCAGAATAGATTCGCTTTTTGAGAACAATTTGCTGTTGCTACAGATAAGCAGAGAGTAGAGAAAATTGGGAAAGTACTCACATTGTTCTCCTAAATATATGTTAATATATAATTAGTGATCAAACCCAGTACTGTATGAATGTCAAATACTTCAGGAAATTCTATTTTTTAAAACTATCTATCTCACATTTTTTTTAAAGCCATTGGCAGTACTAGGTATATCTGTAGTTAAACAGGTACTACAGGGTGCAGAGGAAGCAAGGTGAAATGATAGGCAAATGTCTCTCAAGGGAGCTGCAGTAGAAAGCCAAAAGATTTTGGAACACCAACAAATAGAAATGAAATACCTAAAGATCTGTACAATCAGAGGCAGATTGTGGGTTTCTCTCTTTTTCGAAGTAGCATTTGAGCAAAAGATAAGACAAAGATTACATGCGTATCTAAAGATTCTTTGAATATAGTAACTGTTAATGAACTATTAAAAAGAAAGGACAACCACTCACCCTCCCAAAAACAGCAAGTTAGAAGATAGAATTCTTTATCTATCTATCTATCTATATATACACACACACACATATATATATACACACTATATATATATGTATACATACACACACACACACATATATATATATAATTTATATATATTTTTTAAAGTCAGAACAACTGAATATCCAACTTGTTGATTTGCCTTTGGCTCCAACCCTTGTGTCCCAGTGTTTAGAAAATGTGAAGGTCTTGGAAGTAATCATTAAAATATGAAAATTAACTTCCCATACCTAAATTTTTAGTTTTCACTTTGCAAGTTGAAAAGATAGCATACTTTTGCACTACAAAACCAGAGAACTTACCTTTGCACCCAATTCATTATACTGCAACTTCAAAGCTGTCAGTCTTTCATCCAGTTCTTTTGGGTTCTCTGTCTGCTGCTTTTGAACAATCTGCCTCCCAGTTTTTATCACTGTTTCCACTTCAGACTTCACCTCACTCAGGCTTTTATATAATTTCTAATCAAACCAGAATATGAAACAGAAGCACCATAATTAAAATAAGTAAAATGGAAAAGACTATGAAGCTATTAAACAGATGCACTAGAATTCTTTGCATCATTTGCTGTATAAAAGCACCATCAGGCAAGATTCAACACCTTCAACTCCTGTTATAAAGCTAGTAGAGTCCAGACTGCTGATCTCAGGCTAGGTATGTGACCTAAAGATAGGAAAAATCCAACCCAAATATATACAATCAAATGTTTAGAAGACAAATTGATCACAGTTTCTAAATCAGAACCCAAAGTAATAGATTCAGAGTAGTTTACCACTACTAATATTGGCTGTTTTCAAGCTGATTTAGACAATGAAGTTTTTAAAACAATAGAAGTCTCTTGCCATCTCATTCAGAAATAGTTGAAATAGACCTAACCATTAAACTCACTTTAATAAGAAATCTGACAGTTTTTTATACTACTCATTGGAAATTTTTCCCCTACAGGTACTGAATTAAACTTTGTTTACAAAATTAAAGAACTAAAAATCTGTGAAAAGTAATAAAAGAAGTTTAAGTCAAACTATGTTAAGTAACTCGCTACAAGTTCCTTCATTACTTCAATAACTAAGCATAAAATCAGGACCAGACTTTCAGTACATACTAGGATACAAGTAATCTGTAAGTACAATGCATATGGCTTAACATATCATTAAGAGTAATACTAAGAAAAAGCATTGTCCTTTCTCTCCCTATGCAGAAAGTCTGAACATGACAATTTCATCTAAGTCTGTAACTTGGTATCCCAAGCCATTCAATAGCCACATAAATACCTGCAACAACATTGATATGAGTAGTGCACAAGTTGAATTATATTTCTGTTTAATTTAAAATTGAATTTTTCTGTGACATAGAAATTCCAGTGAACTCCACATTGGAAGAAGACTCCACAGAGATACAGAGCATCCATTATCATGTAGGTAGGTGAAGAATGGCCAATGTGGAGCTGTTAAGAAGTTTTATTGTTCAGCTGTCTAGTTTAACTCAGCACTGACATTTTGCTGTGACATGTGGGAAATTAAACTTACTGCCCTGTACCCTTTGACAGAACTGCAAAATAAACTATATTATACCTTTTTCATTCCTAATTTTCCAAACTTTCTTCTTAGCAGAAGTATCTCACCATAGTGTAAAATCTGTGCCTAGCATGTCTAGATGGTATAATAAAGGCAAGATGGTATAGTAAAGGCAAGACTTTTTTTCCCCCAGTAGATCTAGCAAAGAAAAAAAAAAAACACATTTTCCCTGCAATCTAAGGTGAATTAAGATGATTCTCAATATCATTATTATTTTATTATCTATTTATATACTAGTTATTTATATACTAGCATTTCAATAGATCTTAGGTGATGGTGATACAATAACACTTTCTTGAACATTCATAAGCAATCATGAACAAATTTGGAAACTTGGATGATACACACTGGCCCACAATTGATGGGATAATATAACTTATATATATATAATGACCATTATCAGAATCTTTAATGCTCTTAGTCTTGATGCCCTAAAAACCAGTGTGAGGCTTCCCAAGAGTATCACAGTTACAGGGCTGCAACAACTAACTGCAAAGTGGATCTATTTTCATTCAGTAGAGGGTTTCTAAATGCCATATTATTCTGGTAAGAATGTGAATTTAAGGGTAATTGCATTTAAGAAAAAAAAAAAAGAGATGCAAAGAAGCAGAAAAAGCTTGTTCTACACATATTTTTTTTTCTATTTCAATTCTTATGTTTAGATCTGAAAGCGCCTAAGGGAGAAAGCTGTCTTTCTTAAGGCACGCAAAAGTTTCATGAGAAGCAACTGACGATAAGGGTATTGTTCCTAAGAATCTGATTGTCCTGATTGTTCATGTTAAAAATCTTCATTTTTTTATTCTCAAAGCACAGAGTGTCCATCCTGTGTTCAACAGTGAAGTATAATTACAGAGTAATTATAGTTGTGCACACAGAATTTCCTTATTTTTTTTAGGATATATTCAGGCTTCTTTTTGCTCCTGTAGATTATAAAAGTAACAGGATAGCATCTCGTGTAACCTCTAATGAATCCCTAGACAGGGATTTCCTGTCTAGAAGACACTCTTCTTGAGTCCTCTGACTATATTGTATTGTAGAAAATACTTTCAGGGAGATAAACTCAACTGCAAGACTGAGGTGCGAATTAGTATAGGGATCTTGACTTCTACTCTTACATAGTGAAAGTGTGTAACTATTTAAAACTTGACTGTAATATAATATGTTTTGATATTTACTTTTAAAAAATAAACATGAATAATTGATATTTTGTTTCTAATCCTGAAATTTACCAGCATTTTGTAATATTTAACTTTCTTCACAAAACTCAGTATTTTCAAGCATTTTCACTCATTTAATTCATATTCTGTACTTCTGAGAGGATCTTCCTCATGACAGGGGAATAATACTATTCAGAAATCAAAAGTCACTTTAAAACTAGAAAAGATGTTAGAGTCATTTCACCATTTCATCATAGTTTTGCAAATTTTAAAATTGAATAGATTTTTAAGTGGACAATGTCTTTCTAATTTCATTTCCAAGCTGGGGAAGTAGTGAGATAATATATATAAACCTTTTTCTCTCCAATTCTTCTCTATAAACATGTTAAATTTTGAAGAGGTTTCTATAAACTTCATTGCACGTTTGCTCTTAAATCTTTCTTAGAACCTCTTCAAATAACTTCCAAAGAAATACTGAAAACATCATTACAGATGTTTTAAATTTGAAGGACAGAACAGTCAGAAAACTAATAGAAAAATAGAACCTTTATATACTCACCATGCAATGGTCCAACTGTGATTGCACCACTTCCTGCTCAACACTTTTCGTCTCCAACTTGGGCACCTGCAGTTTCACTTCATCTAAAATCCTTTTGCATTCCTGCAGACGCTGTTCAAAATTGGCTGGCTTCTGGAACAAGCGAAACTTTGTGGACACATCCTGCAACTTTTTCTGAAAGGCAAACACGAGTGAGTAAGAACAGTGAAAGTCAATCAATGTTGAAGATGAACATTGATGAGAATGATGGGTTTCAGAATGCTGAGGATCCATTACCAAGCAGTACAATTTCTCATTCTATATTTGAAGAACCAAAATCTTTTGGGGAAAATATCAGCTGTAGAGAATCTTTGTTCCCACAGGGGAAGGGAAATTCTCAGTTCACCAAGCACAGCAGAGCCAGTGACAAAAGAGCTCAAACTCGGCTGTAAAAAAGGAAGAATGCATATATTTTTCAATATACAACATGTTGGTGGCAAGGGTAAGGAGGAAGATGAGGAGAAAGGTTTAATGGCTTGAGCATAATACAAAGAAGAGGTCAAGAGTGAATGCTCATGAGCTCTCCGCCATGATCCTGCTTCATGGTATAAGCAGTAAATCTCTTAGCCCCTCAGGGAAACACAACTAAAGTTTCTTGGCAGTAAGTAGGTCTGGCACAAAACCTGAGATTTAAAGTATGAAATAGATCTCTAATTTCTTTTCAGATGTCATAACCTAGAGGAAAAAAACAAGAAAGCAATTTGAAGGTAGTGAAATCTGTGACAAGCATGGCTTCTAATTTTCTAAATTTTCACAATCCATTATCGTTGTCAGCTAATTATATTACTCACTTATATGATCTCTACCTCAAGGGAAGGAAAATAATTAAAAATAAAGCAAAGGAAAGGCATTTTAATTATTTACTGTACAGAGCAAGAACCCAGCTCTTTTAGGAGTACACAGCAAACTTTTAGTAGGACATGCCTTCCTATAGTTTGAATAGCACTCAAATAGCACTGGAAAAAAAAAAGTTTTTCAGAATTTATAGGTAAGTTAGCAAATAATTTTTGTCAAAAATTCAAAATATTGTTTTGCACTTTTACATTCTTCTCCCATTATTAAATTAAATAAAGTTAAAATATCACTTGAAATTAGTGAGAAGGAAATGCACACATCTATTCTCATGAAAAATTGATAGTCATGAAGATAAGAGAAACATTAAAACACTAACTTATTCATTTCAAATAACTTTTCAAAAAGCTCTGTTTACAGCTTGTACATTCTTCTATGTCTTATCATGAAAACACTTGCAAAAAAATTCACAAAAAGCTTGGTAAAGTGATGCCATCCTTAATAAGGTAAAAAAAAAAAAATAAAGGTCAAAGCTCAGATACCCAGAAATGAGACAAAGATATGGCCTTGTTTACTGTTAATACTGTAACCAAATACTAAGAATAATAACAATAATAACAATTTGTTTTCCAATAACTTTTGGCACTCATGCCAAAAATAAAAAAAGCAAGAGACAAGAACCTTGCACAGATTAATGGGTTAAAAACAGAATACTGCTCTTAAGTGTTAATTAAAACTTCTTCAATTACAAACCATTCTTTTTAGGTCTATTAAGCTGGATCAAATAAAATACTGGCCTGAATTTTAAATCATTGATGGCAATGTGCTGCTAGTTTGGATTTTAGTACTCTCCTGGTACCCTTTATTTACAATGTAAAATATTAATGAAGATATTTTTATGTACATTAAATAGTATAGCAAGCGGTTTCTCTGTGGGGTTATGTGTTATAACTGGAGCAGGTTCAAATCTCCCCTTACATAGCGCTATATTTCTGTATACTCTGGAACTGTTGTCAACTAATAAGGCATACTCTAATCAAAAACTGCCAGTAAGGAAACAGAGCTGGTATGTGTTATCCACAGAAATTGCCAGGACAGAGTGAAGCAGCTAAATATAAGAGATACCTCAAGAATCCTTCTTTTCTAATAATAACACTAAAGCTTCTTGCTTGTATGAGCAAAAGGAAAGATACAAGAAGTAGAATTTGCATACCTGTGCCACATCAATTTGGGAAAAAACTCTTTTTGCAGCATCTTTACCTCGATTTCGTTTCTTCATTTCTTCCAAACTAACCTCATGGCTTGTTAAATCAGACTGTATTTTCTGTTGAAAAACAAACACAAGAAGTGTTTGAAAAAAATGTTATATTATATTACAAAGAGCTACTTGTTCGCTGCACTGTAAATTATTTAGTTTCTCTTGACCATACTAATTCCTTCTCCTGTTTGAACATGTAATTGTCTGACACTGTGACATAAATGACATAATCTTGCTATGGAAATTGTGACTAAACTGCAGGCAAAAATACAGATTTCTTTATTCTGAAGAAAAGCAACTAATTCCATTGGGAAGAAAATTGAAAAGTAATGACTGAAAAGCACAAATAGAAAAGGGATTTACTTTGCTATTCCTCTATATTGTTTATTATTTTCAGAGTGTCATCAAGAGAGTTGAGAGAAATCTGATGAAAATATCTTTCATGTATAACAACATTTTCATTTCACAGATGTGTTATATCTAGGACATCATTCAATTTGTGGCATGTTACTAACCAGAATCTATCATGTTCAGTGTAGATATGGTAAATGCATAATGATATGCAGTACATCACTGCACTGTCTTTATTCATTTTCTATCATTTTAATTTTCCTTTCTGCAACCACTATGCAATCAAATAATCACAATAAAAATATTCGCCTTGTTAGCTCATCATTATTGAACCTTTTAAGAAGAACAATTAACTTAAGCATGTGCTGGATAACACAATGCAATGGAAAATTATTAACGTGATATATTTTGCTACAACACAATTCTGAGTAATCCAAATAGCTTTACACTGAAATTGTTAGAAAATGAGAGGCTTGTGTAAGTTGAATTGCTAGACCAGTACCACTAAGGAAAATTTCTATATAAAAGAAATACAGGATATTTCCTCACAGGGAAAGAAATTTAAGAAATATACTCCAGCAACAAAAAGTTATTTTAGATTTTTTTTCCCCTATGTTTTACAAGCATTTCTCAAACATTCGAACTAGCTGTAAACCAACTGTAAATATAAATATATGCATAAGCATTTATCTTTTTACTCTAGTTACTTGTAAAATATGAAATTTGTGTAGCGAGTAAAACTTTAAAGAATTATGCAAATGAGGAAAAGCTGTTTTCAATTGTAATTTGATTCTTATAAGTTCGCAGTAAGTAAAAATGAAGAGGAGATTATTTATTAATCACATCTTCATAGGTTGTTAATTACAAAGCTGTATACATTCTACACTCCCTACTGCATAGGGGTTTTACAAGGTTATAATTTGCATACATATATACCATTATCTAACAGTACTGGATATAAAGCAGTTTCTCAAAAGTTATATTAGAAATGCATTAAAATACATCTTGGGAGACAAAGACTTACAAAAATAATTAAGAAAATGAATTTATTAGTATTTTATTTCTGCATACTATTTATGCAGAAATAAAATATTTTTTTCTAAAACAAAGCAATTGTCAAAGCCAAATCATTGACAGAAAATTGTAAATTTACATGAAATTTGTCATTTAAATTTATTATAATTGTACTTTTGGATCAAACATTTTAATTTCTCAATGTTTCAATAAATTGTCAAAATTCAATAAATGTCTTGACAGTCAGTTCCATTTGGAGCATGTAATAGAAATTTTCTAAGATATGTTACTTTTTGGGAAAAACAGGTCGACTGCAAGGACAAAGCAATGCAAGGAGAAAAGGTTTACTTCTTTAGACTATTAGACTATTTCTTTTCAGATTGTTTAGAATTTCTCACTTGAAGAATACCAGGAGTGTAAAAGGATCACTGACCATTTGTACAGTAAATGGACCAAATGGCTAACGGTGGCTCAGAATTAGTTAACTAATATACTGATGTCTTGGAAACTGTATATGCAAAGAATATTTTAGTCTGAATATCATAATATATCATATCACATCCATTATTTCAATCGTTTGTTTCTGTCTTTAGAGCACCTCATCAGTTAACGCTGATTTTGGGCTGTTTACTTTGCTGAACCTCTGAGTCACTCTGGAAAGCATATAATTGAACAATTCTTATCTGAACAGGTCAGGACAGCCCAGCAGAGATAAGAGTTGGGTTTTAATAATTAGGTATTATGGTACATTCCATGGAGATTGCTCTATCTTCGCCTTTCAAATTTGCTCTGCAGGACAGAGATGAAGCATCACCTTCTCTGACATCAAAATATGGAATTAGAGGGAACAGGCACATTAGAGGAAAGCATGAAAGAATAGTAGAAAAGATTATAGCAAGAAAAGATTCTCTGTAATTGCCACCACTGTTCACAGTCTTAGTAGAAAGATTAAGCTGGTCCTGAATGGATACAAGATAATTTATGACACCTGTCTGTGCTCCTTTTCATTTAGTTTTGACAGGACCGATTTGATATTCCTTTTTACATATCACCACTTTTCACTCATGAATGTATTACACAGACTTCTTCTGAATTTCCATATGAAAACATCAATTTTCTTCATTTTTACTATTGTTGCCTCTGTTCTTCTCAGTGCTTCCTGTCTATTTCATCTTTAAATAGATAGTAAAGTCTTTGCAGCAAGAACTGCCTTCCTTCCATTTCTGGCACATTGCACTATAATGTAGAGTTTGTAACAAATACATACCATTTTGCTTAAATTATAGAGTCTCGTTATCCATCGCTCACTGTTAGGCATTTTTTTAAACCAGTTTAATAATTTGGAAAATTTACACACATATCTATATATGTATGCGTGTGTGTGTGTATGTATGTGTGTATATATATATATATATATATGTACATATACAAGATGAACAGGATTGCTTTAGCATTGTAATGAGTATTACTTCTAGAGTAAAAGGATTCCAGTCGCAGGGGCATTCAATCCATTATTTCTCTCTGTTACTAATCTTGATTGATTGTAAAAAGATGAACAGGGAGATGAAGACAGTCTTGCTACATTGACACTGAAAAGCAGAGAACTGGCACTGTAGCTAGTCCTTGAACAGCCTTTCATACCTTAAATCAGAGAAAGCCAAAGGAACTAGCATTACGTTTCTTTCATTTAATACCTGAGAGAATGTGTTACAAAGCTACCTGTGACCTAATGCATTTATATTAACATTTTTTTAATCTAATAGCATCAAAAGATCAACCTTGAACTATAAGGCTTGACTAAAAGTCACTACGCATGAATACCAGGTAACACAATTAGACAATCAAAAAGAGAGAAATGCCAGTCTGCAAAGGTCAGCAAAACTAGAAAAATGAAATTAATTAATTAATTGCAATGTAGCTGTAGTCTATATCTAATATGCACATACAGATTTTAGCATGATTAACACTGTACTATTACCAAAGTCACAGTCAATGTAATAATATAAGTAAATTGTCAACAAGTCAGAAAGACATTCTGAAAAAACAAACAAACAACAAACAAAAATCTCAAAACGTAATAAAATACTAAAACATCAGTGAAACGACTTTATTGGGGCAGGTGAAGGATACTTTTTTCTCTGCTCTTTAAGAAAGAAGTTATCCCTGCTGGTTCTGTTAACTTCAGGGCCAGGGCAAGGCCACGGAAGGTATACTTGTCATACCTGTATACCTGTAATTTCAAATTGCCTGACCTCACTTTATTTTCCTATACTAGTCACCAGAAATTCATAGTACAGGGACTTACATTGCAATCAAGGATGATTCTTTGGTCTTTGGTTTGCAAGGTTAGCAAATTAATAGCTTCTTAAAAGCCAGGCAAATCCAGAAGAAAAAAAAAGTTCAAATTATATTAGTAGTAACACATGCCCAGTTGGAATAGGGAAGATTTATATTTCGATATCATTTGAACTTAGAGCAAAGAACTAGATGATAAAACAATTCCCACAGACATACCATTGAAATGAGTGTGGCCAGTTTCCTAGTTTGAATTTGACATACAGAATTGCACAATAAAATAAGGTAAACTTAATGAGGTTTGTGTCATTAAACACTTGCAGCAAAAGCAGCAGGTTCAAAACAAGTTGTTAGAATCAACCAAAGTTTTCCCCTTCTTTCTGATCTCCTTTTCCCTTTCAAGTTCACTGCAGGAGAACAGTAATTCATTGAAATACGTTTACTAATTAAAAACCTGATTTCTAAAACCTGCTCCTGCAGACAAGGGTCATTCCCATTCTGTGACAAGATCATAAACTGTCTAGATCCTCAGAAACAAGCATGCCTGGTTTTCTTCACAGGAAGATTAATGAAAGACACCAAAAGGTTTTCAATTCTAAGGCAAAGACTTATTGAAACATCAAGTGATACATTAGAGCCAGGAAGCCCTGTAAGGAGAGGTCACTTCCATCTCTTAGATGATGCATAGTAAACAGAAAAAAAGAACAAAAACAACATCAAAAAAAAACAACCTTTCTCCCACCTTGCAAGGTTGGTCCTTTCCTCTCAAGATACTTTTCCTGTCTAGTAACCTTCCTGCCTAGTCCTTTTGCAAAGTCTCATTTATGAAGAATGCACTATGGAAAACATGTTTACAAAATAAACAAAATGGAACAAACTAAGCTATTAGTTTGCTATAAAAAAGCTATAGTTGCTGAAAAAAAAAAAGAAGCTATAGTAAACTAGCTTTTACTATACTCATGCTAATCACTTCATATTCCATATCCTCCAACGAAATAAATCAGGCAACAGTAACACAGGATAATAAAACTTATTAGTTATTAATTATTATTAATAACTATTAGTTACTAGTTATTATTTATAATAATAATAATTAATAAAATAAGTTAAAAGTTATTTTGTTCCCAATAACTGCAAAATACCCAGCTAGACTAGTAAGCCTTTCAGTGATGAGTGGTAGTTCTGGAGCCCAGGATAATTACCTTAATTTCAATCTCTTTCATAGGTTGTTCCAGGAAAAGGAGTTCTAATTTTAGCAGGGTTCATCATCTTTCTGCCATAGATTTCATTAAGATCTACCACCTAAGAAGGTTTGACATTGCCAAGACACCCGAGTTTTGCACTGGTGCCCCAATAAGATGACTGTATGACATGATTCAGACATCATGGTGAAACTCAACTGTTTTCTGCTTTTGTGTAAACTAATTCTTTATGAACTGTAATATGACAGATTAGCTCTACAATTAATGAATCCTTCACATAATTCTTATACCAAAACTGTCTAGCTACAAAAGCGTAGTTCTGGCTATGATGTGCTCACGTAGTTCACCAATAACATATCGTCTCAGGAGGAGACACATGCTCAAAAAAACCTATTTATTTTTTAAGTAATTGTGTACGATATGTGTCCTTTCTTGAATTGCAGAGAACAGCTTGTCAGTTCCTTTTGGTGTATTACCTTTGGTGATTTATAGTTCTGTAAAAGCATTCAGTCAGCATTCAATTTGCTCTCAAGAATGTTGCTTAGCTTAACCTCACATTTGCTTATTTCAGTAATGCTTCAGGCATAGATAGAATCATTATAAAACACTGAACCTAAGAGTACTGATCATTTATAATTCAATTGCTAGTAATTGCTGCCCAAATCCTATCAGTAACTAAGGAATCAAATCTCAGCCGGATATACAAAGGTGAGGAAAAAAAAGCATGTAGAGAGCATTCTGGTAAGTTCAGTTTAATAAACTGGAAGATTCTGATTCTAGGAAACATCAAAAATCATGTCAGAGGCAATTTCAGAACTGAGAACTCTGAAAAGATGAGGAAGGTAGCAGAAGATTAGAAAAAACGATGTTAAACTACCCATCTTTAAAAGTACAAAAAGAAGGCAGGAGAAATTGGAATCCTTAGTATATTGAAAGCTAATTTATGTTATCAAAACCCAACGATGTTATAGTTCTGGAAAAATAATAGATAGATAGAGAGAGAGAGAGAGAGAACCAAATAATCTTGTATATACAAACTAAGATACAGCTCAAAGGTCAGACAGATGACCCTTATACTCAGCACTGGTAAAGTCTTGTCAAAAGAACAATATTCCTAGCTTTGGGAACAACTTTTCAAGAAATAATAGTGTGCAAGTGAAAACTGCAAATCATCAGAGGATAGAAACATGACTGATGAGGAAAGACTTAATAAAATGGACATGGATATTAGCCATTTAATGCAGTGCAAGGTGTTCAGATGCTATAGAGAAGAGCAGAGATTAAGAATCTACCAAGTGCAGAATTCTGAATATAAATGTTACCAGGCAGTCCCTTTCTGACCATTGATATTCTACACATCACTGAGTAAGATAATTCTCTAAATTTCCAATGCAGGAAAAATAGGTGTAAGTATCTTTAACATTACACAGTTTACTAAGTAGACAATTGTGAATTCTTTGTCCCCAAATATTAGTCTGAAGGCAATGGTGCATGGCATTATTTTCATTAAGTAAGACATCACATAGCTGAATAACTCTGTCATTATAGCATCACATTTAGTTTGCTTTCAAACATACCACAGTTGATATTTTAACAGAAGATTAAAAAACATTTTCACTTAGGAAATTGTCAGACACATGGTACATGTTACTACACAAGTGTAATTAAGGAGTTCATAGAAAAAAAACCCAGTATGTTAGCTACTGCTTTTCTGAGAAACACAATGTTGTCATTTATTCTCCACATTGCATTTTAACACAGGTCTACAGGGAGAACAATAGACATTATTTTTTGGTACATTCAGCTATCTTCCCACTAATATAAACAAACAAACAAACAAAAAACAGGCCACATCTCAGAATAAGCACAGTTAAAAAGGTGAGAGTCTGCCTCCCACATCAATAATAAAGCTAAAAATAATTATCTGAAAAAAAATTTGTCATAAGAATGTAATACCTTCACTACAGAAGTCTTGTCTTCCTATCAATTAAAGATTACCTGAGAAAAGCCAATAGCATCATGGTAAATCCCTGCAATGAAGACTTCATTCCTCGTATTATCTTGGTATATTTACAGACATGAAGGAAAGTTAAGTTGGGTAGTGATATCAAACATGCAAAAGCTAATATTTCCTCTAGAATATTGTTTTAGGTTTTACCCTATTCTAGTCTTCTTTTTTCTTAGTGTGCCCTGAGGATTCTGAACTGATTTATCTGTGTGGTTGCTGTTACTGTTTTGTTTGAATACAGCAGTTGTCCTCAAAATAAGTTGATCAGTAGGAAGTGTGTTATGTGGCCATGGCTCTAGCATTAAATTCCCAGTGCCACAGGGTGGAGTAAGAAGCACATGGAATTTGTGTTCAGAAAACGATCCAAAAAAGTCATACTTAACTCTGAGGATTTCTGTTTCTTTCTGAAAAAAACAAACGGATCATTTTATTTAAAAAGACTACCTGAATATCACAATTTTCTGAGATTCATTTCTGATCAGCTGAAACAAAAAAAGATGATTGCTCTTATCAAAGCTACAAACAGATTTGAATTCTCGAAGCAAACACTCAGATATGCAGAACCCACAAACCCTCAATGTTTTTCCAATCATAAATTCTTCCATATGTTCTCTTAGGAATGCAGCATGTTGCTGAACACTTTGCTAAATCTCTCAGCACTGAAAAAAGATACCCCCCAGAAGCTGTCATAGTTGACCAAAAAATTCTCATCGCAGCCGTGCAGACAACACTGGATGTTGTATATCATATATGAATGCCTTGATTTCAGCTTCAGAGCTGTGCCAGCACAGGCTGCACAGGAGCTGTGATCATTCTGTATCTACCTATTCTGCTACTGTTCTTGCCTGCTGTTCTCTAATGGAATGAATCAGTCAATTTACCTGTTTCAAATTCACTGTACATTTCTTTCCCCCTAAGGATTTTAAAGAACTTCACAACTGAACTTCAGCAAAATTCCATGTTTGTATTAAATATGCTAAGTTATTAATCTAATTTTGTTCATTGTTTCAACTTAAAGTAAAATAACAACACAAAAAGGAAAAACTCAGCAGCCCCTACACTGTTTTATCATAGTGCATTTGAAATCAATGCCAGAGAAAAAAGCACGAGAACAAAAACAAATTCTGAATAGACACTGAATAGAAGTTTTCTTATGCCATTTTTCCCGTGGTTAAATTTGGCTGAATTTTATGCTGCTTCAGTAGCTGAAACTCTGAACATCTCCCTTTTCTAAAAAGCTTGTGATCACTGTCAATACTGCATCGAAGGATACACATAAATCTGATGCATCTACGGGAGATATGAAGCACCACTGAAAAAATGCTACAATGTATAGGCTCCAAATTAAAAAAAAGGAAAAAAAAAAGGATGCTTCCTTATCAAGCCTTCTCACATGATAGAGTTATATAACAAGACAAGAATTTAAACTTACAGATCTTTAATGAATGCTGGTTTATATCTTATTTAACCTAATAATCCTCTGCATTATTCACCTTCCATAGACAAAGAAAAATAATTTAGGAGGGTCAAATGATTATTAATATAGTTTAGAATTCCAACTGGAGTGGTAAATCACCTGACTCCGATCCCATTCTCACACTGATGTACGTTAGAAGCAACTAAATCAGAATCTGTTTCACAAGAAGACTGAATGCAAATATGATCTTGTTTTTTTTCACCACAACTTACTTATTCATGCAACACAGATATCTACCTGTACTTACAAATGTACACACTACAAAAGAAATGAAAAGCTGCAAGTATCCTCATTTTAATTCAAAAGACATGGAAATTTTTAACTTCCAAGGATAGAAAACATACTTTTTGGGGCTGTATTACTACCACATCTCCTTTGCATTTCAGCAGGAGGTACGGATGCTCTTAAGTGAGATGTTTTCAGCTTCTTACAACAGCTCTCAATGTATTTAAGACCACCTAAGCTACTCCTTGTAGGGCAATTGTATTTCAGAATGTTTTAAAACTACACAGGCAAACCAGAAAAAGCACAATTGAATGCATATTCTAAAAATCATTATAAAGCATTCATTTTCAATTTTCCTGTAGAATTTTCTTTTTTTTTTTAATCAGACTTCCTAAATTTCAGCTGAACAGAAAATTTACAGAAAAGTTGTTGCATGAAATATTGTACACTGTTAATCTCTTTTACACCGGTTATTTGATTTTAACTTGTACTTTCACCATTTTCATGATGCTGTAAAGCAGATGTTATGGAGGAAACAATGGAAGAGTACAAATGAATCAAATATATAATTTTATTTCAAACTCAAAGGGTAAATAAATCATTTGTAAGGAAGAAAGAGAAGAAAAAGGGAAAAAAAAAGAAGTGTTAAGTTTTTGTTAAATTTATATGAGTTGAAATTGTAATATAACCATAATTTATGTACACATTAGATAATAAATAATGTTGTCTGAGCCACAGTAATTTAGTAACAATCCCTAAGCCATGTAAACAGTTTTTCAAAAGAGCCATCTAAGAGTGAATGAAGCTGATGAGTTCCTTCCCCCTGGGAAGGAAATGGGCTTTTAAGAGTCACATTCTTTATTACTGCCATTTCAAAGCTGCTGTGTAGAGTCTCCTAAATCATTTTCAGTTCTCTGTATCTTCTGGACAGGTATAGCCAAAACAAAAGGAAATTAAACCTTTACTCAAAAATTAACTCAGACCTCTCAAAGTAATCAGCTCTAAAATTCACTTGCACCTTCATACTGATCACGTTAAATATCCCCCCTTATTAACAGGAGCCTCAGGGACACCAACCCCTCGCTGGATCATCGGGAAAAGCAGTAAGCACAGCAGTTCCACCTGGATAGCTTACCTGTGCTTCCTGAGGGACCTGGGCTGCATCAACCCTGTCTGCAAGGTAGGCTGTTAGCTGCTTGTCAATGGTCGCGACTGACTCCTGGATTAAGCGGAGGGTTTTGTCAATCTCCTGTGCAGACTGAATACTCTGTTCAAGACTCTTCTGTCTTCTCACGGCCTAAAAGCAATGACAATATTGTTAACACTGCTACTAACAACATTAAAATACAGGAGTTTGGCACGCGTAGTTTTTTTTTTTCCTCCTAGAAAAGGAAGGTTAAGAATCAAAAGCAGCACTCCCGACTTGTGCACGTCCACCTTTCTGTACGATAAGTTGCGCATCTTTTTGCTTCCCATTCAGCTCGTTTTTGGCAAAAAAAAAACAAACAAACCAGAACCCCCTCGGCTGCTTGGACCAGTTCTAAAGACTGCAGGACCCTGAGAAACCCCTGCATGCACTGGGGTGAGCGGATGCTAGCAAAGCCGCGTAACAAAACCACCCTGAGATAGCGCAGGCTTTCGCTTTGAGGCGTAGCGGTCCGCCTGATCTCATTATGTAGTTCAGGAGATTTTGTTTTACTGAGAACAGGGTTATTGCCAGCACAATCCCATCCGCGACAATCCACTTCAGCAGGAGAGGGAGATAAAGGCTCTCTCTCGCGAGGAGTTCTCACATGCAAACTGCAAATACCTTTCTGCGAGAGAGACACCACCTACTCTGAAAAAAAAATGTGGGAACTTTGTCTTGTTCCCACCTTTTGGACTGAGGTCTCTCTCAACCTCAGAAGTCGACCCTCGCTTCTTTTCCACCATGAGCACTGCAGCAGGCTGCTTACTGCCATTAAAGAGCCCTTTCCTCCAGCGAGATGCTTTCTTTTCAAAGTAGTTCGCTTTAAGATTTACCAACTCATAATATTCTCCCTCAAATTTTCCCCAAGAACCTACCTGTGTTTAAACATTTGAAATAAATGTGCTCGAATTTTGAACACAGTTTAACAGTTTAATACAGCAATGACCAGCTATTTTCTTCCATCTTTTGCTGTGCTGACCTGTTATTGCACTTACTTAGAGCACAGCTTCTGCCTAGCAGTGTCTGCTCTGTGTCTTCTTCGTACACTGAACACAGTGACTATCAACAATCCCAAATACAACGTTGATTTTCTTTGCACAAGTCCAGCCATGCTACTGTCCACAGAATAAAGTGACTAGCTCTCTTTGATGACATGAATCAAAGGAGGAGAAAGAAAGTCTTCTTCAAATAAGTTCGGTGTGTTGTCATTTTTTTCCAAGTCAAACCTTTCTTTTTTCCCCCTTCTCTCTTTTTTTTTTTTTAATTCAAATTCTTGATTTAAACAAAAATCTCTCTCAGCAATGAAGCTTCTTTATATTCTTCATGGAGCACAGTTTCTTTTACAACTTCACATTAAATGAATGAAAAAGATTATTTATTGTGATCACTCTTGCTACTTTTGGAATTAAAGCCCAGGGACCGAACCAGCAGGTACTGTATTTGTGTTTGTAAGCTGCTTTGTGCTATTTCAATACAGCTGACCAGATAATCTCGTATCACTGCTAGTTCTGGAAATCTATTGCATAACTGAGCAGCTTTTCATATGTTGCCAGCGTTAATGGCAGCACCTGAGCCACTCAGTAAAGTTACCCAACCAAATGAGCCATTAAAACAGTGCTACTTCCCAGCACATCACCAGGGCTTGCTACCTAAATACCTTCTATTTTTTTAAAAATATTCTCAGCCTGTTGAAAGCAGCAGGGCTGAAAACCACAGCTTCCATCTCCCTCAGCAGACCCTACTACTAATTGCACCCCTAGCAAAGCTACAGTCGCTCCATCCATTTGCACTGCTCTATGAAATGGGGAAGGACAGCTAGGTCAGAGCAAAGGTTTTTGTAGCCCCCTGATAAGGGCATCTCCCTGGAAGCAGAGTGCGCTAGCTCTAAGAAGAAACTCTCTAACATTTCCAGTCTGACTTTATTGATATCTGGCTAACCACTGGGACCAAAGTACATTTTAGGTCCATTTGTACTGAGGACTGTAATGTTCTGATGATCAGAATGATGTTTAGCATTTTAAATAAGACATGGGACACTGAAAATCCATTCTTATTATTCATTAAAATATGTGCTAATAATTTTTGTAGAATTCAGTACACTAGATACAAATCTGATGCTAAGGCCTGTTGAAAATATACTAGCCACTATTTGTCTACTTCTATAATTCACTCCCAGCCTCTGGAGCAGCCAAGGAGTATGTGGTAAAAAGTGCCATCAAACCAGGGTCTGAATGTTATAGTAGTTATCAGCAGGTGGAAATTCAGAAAAAAAAAAAAACCTTAATTTATGAGCTGCCTAAAATATTGTCATCTCTATGCTGAGATCAGCAGAAAATATGCCTATCAAAATTATATTTTTGAGCAGAACTTGAAAAAGAAAATATTTCTGAACTCATTGACTAAATATTAAAGTAGATAAAGCTAAAAAATAATTACAATAAAGCCTTGGCTAAGCCTGCCTCAAGTATTACAGCTGGATTTCAAATTAATATGAAGCTAGATTAATATAAATAAATGTTATGAATATGCTTATACATATATGTTTTACGTATGCATAAATCAAGTGTATACACGTGTACACACACACAAACACACAGAGAAACTCTCCCTTCCTTTCCAGAAGGGCAACAAACACTACAGCACAGAAAGTTCATTCTCCTCGGAACGCACGTGATCACATCCTAAGGACCTATGTGACATTTTGTATCTATTGGGTGAAACTATGCTTTTTCTGTAAAACATGACACATCCATCCACAGCTGAAATGGATGGATAACACGAGACCACAGTGAATTCATTGTTACCACCGAAGAATTATTTTGGCAAAGGGAGTGTAAACAAACCTGCACAGCTATCACAATATTCTCAGGAAATAAAAGGGTGCTGCTTTAAAATTTTTGTGTATGTTTGCAGTACTGAAATATTCAGATGTATACATTCCCTAAATTATATTTATAATTATAAAGATATAGCTATATTCAATATATTGATAAACAGACTGAAATAACACCTTACAATAGCTGAGGGTCTGTCCTTGCCCTTGAGAGCAAGGAATACAACTATCCTACTATCCAACCAAAAAGGAAGTTTTCTCTGTATGGCCTACCAAGAACAGACCCTAAGCTGCACCCTCATCTGAACTGTATTCCTGCACAGGTTCAAAGAGAGAGAGATGGCATTGGCAGAGGGTGAATTAACACTTAAATTGTCAGGAAAACCACAGATCATTAAGCCAAGCCTAAACCCTGATCCTGTTGAATTCACACGAATAAATGAACCAAAGAGTTTTTAAAGTAATCTTATAAACAGTACTGTGCAAATTCAGTACACATCAGCTAACTCTCACAATTAAACCTGCTCATTGAGTAGATCCCTGTCATTATCAGTGGCATTGCAGAATACTGATCTATTCAGCCAAGAAGAACGCAAGAATAGGGAAGATGCTGCTTCTTTCTCTTTCAGAAGGAGAGTTACTTTAAAAGATTTAAAAGAAATGACAGACATACTGTCTAACCTCTAACTGTAAACCTGAGTATCAAATTTGTCCTTGAAACTCGCCTATGTGTGTGTATATGCGTGGATGTACATGCATATTAAAAAAAAGAAAGAATGCTAATATTGCTTTTTTATTTATAGTGATCTATTTTCTTAGAATCATAACGGTTGGAAAAGACCTTTAAGATCAAGTCCATTATAAACCCTTTAACACCACGCCTGCTAAAGCATGTCCCTAAGTATTTTTTTTGTTTCTGTAAAAGAACACCACATTTTATGTTTCCTTGGAGGAAGAAACAGATGGGTTAATACTGCAGGATATAATTGGGTTCGAGGATGTAGTAAGAAACTGGCTCTGCTATCAGACCATAGACAATAAAGCTGAAGGCTCCAGTCTCCAAAGGGAAACGTCTCACAGTTAACCGCGGGGAATTAGAAAATCTTGGGGAAATAACCAACTGTTCAGTTATTTCTAAACCAGTGAAACATTGACAGCTGTCAAGGAAAATAAAAACAAACATAGAAACCCGTTGTTAAGAAACATCAGAGCGAAGGAGTAAAGGAAATGTATATATGGTCTGATTTTTTTATGGAAGTCTCTACCATTGCTTTAAGTTTCTTTTTCTTTTAAGTTGTTTTTCATGAGCAATTTTTGGTTCAAGATCAATGTTTGGTAAACTTAGGAGGCAGTGATGTTGTAAATTATCCATATAAAATGCCATATTAAAAAGATTAAACTAATGGGGCAACCAAATACTAGGAAATTAAAGATGTTCAAATAATTATTTATGCCAAGAATATTCAGTTCTTTGATACTGAATATTATAAACTTGTTGTAAAAGCATTAGTCACATATTTCCTAATTAGTGTTTTAGGAGTATTTGTTTTTAAATTTTATTTTATTAAATTATTTATTAATTTAATGATATTAAATATTTTATTATTGTTATTATTATTAGTTATATGGTTATTGGTGTTTAGTTAATTAGTGCTTTATGATTAAATACAAGTAGAGTTCTGTTGTTCAAACAGTACTCAGTATTTGTCCTGTGGAAATAAAATTTTCCTAAAACACAGCATCTTGACTACAGGGTATACTTACTGCAGGAGGGAATCCATTAATTAGCCTCAGATTAACATTTTATAATATGAGGTCTGTTAAGAAAGCCAAAACTATCTTAGCATATTTTTTGTCTGAGTTAAACCGTCTAATTACTGAGAGATGTTACCACACGGTAAAGTTAAAGGTTAGAAAAAAAAAAAAACTTTGAATATCCTTCTTAGTGTGTCTAAACTAAGATTTAACCTGAATTGTGGGCTTTGCAATGGTGTGACTGAGAAACATTGCAACATCTCTTTACTCTTTTTTTTTTCCCTCCCAATCAAATTGTCAGCATGTTAATCTTTTTTCATTTGGAATCAGATTGGATTAGTGCTTAGAGAGAAATACCTTTCTAACATTCGAAGTATTCATTTACTGACATCTAACTGTTATGTGAATGCAGATAAGTTCTCAGGAATTCTACTGCTTGTTACCTGATTTTTCCATTACTTTGTACAGAAACCTGGTCATACGCAGGGGGCTTTCTATGTATGGAAAGCAAGGCTTTCAAGCACTCTTGCTGCACAATGGAAGAATAGCATTCTTCCTTCACAAGAATAGGCACTCAATCAGTTTTCATGACAAAACATTTCATATATTCCCCCCACCCTCAAGCCAGAATTAACTGTTCTGCAAGTTTTAGTAGTATTTCATATGGTGCATTTAAAGCAAGTAGCTAGAAGTATTTGGCCCTTCAATCCCAAAGTGATACTCATCTCTGGTCAGCCACATTCCTAAACTGCAAAATATACCATCAAAGACATCTGTATCTCTCAGATCACTGCAGACAACTAATGCCTCGAAGCTTTTAGACAGATCTCCCAGCAGCCTTCAAAGCAGTTATGTGGAGATGGAGGACGAAGGCTTCTGCTCTCCTCTTGAGAGCAGAACAAAAGATGGCCCTTATAATAAATAACGAATATGTGAGATTTGGAAGAAACACAAAACACTGGGTAATCTTGAAGCACATTCAAAAGAAAAGACCCTGATGGAAAAAAATACCTGAATAATTTTTCACAGAGGTTTACACAAGACCATCTTCAAGAATACCTGATAAACTTTTCTGAAATTTTTTGCATGTAACACTTTCAGAATTCCAAGGGATGACAGCCACTTGTAATATCAGCTTGAAGCTCTTCAGGCAACAGTAGATCCAATGAATACATTTCTAAGTGAATCAGTCCTTGAAAAGTAAAGACAGGGTCTATGCTGCTTATCAATGAGCCCCAGATGTTCAAAGGCAGAGCTGAACATACTCTGTCTTTGTTAACCAAAGGAGATAAGGCATACAAACATAAAACCATTATCAGTTTTTAAAAATGAGTATCTCAGTGGCAAGGCCCTATTGTCTTGAAGAATCATTCATGTGGGCAATAGTTTGGTTTGGTTGCTCTATTAGTAGTGAATAAATATTTCACATATGCATTTTTAACCGCATGACGTTATTGTCTTGGTAATTACCTGCATAATTATTCAAATAAAAATAAATAACTTAACCACATTAGGGTAGCCTATTAGCCAGCCTGAAGCAGTGACCTTGAGCACAAGCTACATAATGTTATTTTGTACCTGCAATGCATTCTTATGCAAGGAGAGAGCATGCTATTTGGATTTCAATAAGACTACACAAACAGCACAGAAAACTCAATGTCAGAAATGTAGGAAACAAAGTATGCAAGAATTCAGTGGAACAGTTAATAAAACATTCCACTGGAAAAGAGGTATCATAAGACCAAGAAGTGTAACAAACAGAGTCACCTGTGATTCAAATACTTTCTTTACACCTCTTGCATTCAGATAGACTTCACAGTTAATATTCCACGACTACATTTCAGATCTTCTAGTTCTCCAAGAAGGGGGTAGCTATTTTCATCTAATTTGTCATCCTCATTTAAATTAAATTGGAAAGCAATATATTCTAGTATATTTGCTCACATGATCATCAAAACCTTCTGCAGAAATTGTGTTGGTATTTCACAATACAGATGCTACTGTACATCACGAGATTCTGGCTCTCCTCCTCTTTACCTCCTGCAGTTGTTACAAAAACTGATTTAGTGGCTGTTATTGTGAAGAAAGAGTATTATTCTTCCATCAAGCAGCAAGATTATTTGAAATTCATGTTTCCATACACAGAATGCCCTCTGTATGTTCCCAGTTTTCTGTACCAAGTCATGAAATAAATATGGTAATAACTAGCAGAATTCTAGGGAACTTACCTGCAATCAAACAAAGTCAGATATCCATACAAAATAATTTGAAAAAAAAAATAAACAGCAAGTTTATCTGTTTTTCCCTTAGGACATTGTCGAGCAATACGGAAGTACACGAATGCCCTCACTGAACGAGATCAACTGCCTGGTAATTATTAAAAGGAACCATCCTCTCTCCCTCACCATCCTGAAAATTTAAACTTAAAACATTGGAGGTCTAAGTCTTAACTTTTAGTAGCTTAACTTTGGTAAAGACTTCCTCTCTTCCTAAATACAGCTACAGTTCAACCATCACAAAGAAGCAAAAAGCCAAAAAAAAAAAAAAAAGTCATTACTGCAAGCAGATTTATTCACAGTCACTTTCTTAAACCTTTATTTGGGTGTTGCTTTGCCATGGAACTGGCATAACTTTCGATTGTCTTTGAACACCATCTTTAAAACTCTTCTAATTTTACTCAATTAGATTTTAAATGAACTGCATACATTCTTTGAAATGTGGGCAAACCATGGATATATGTCATTATTATGATGGTCTCTGTTTTCTTCTTCAGTTCTTTTTCTAATAAACTGATATTTTTCTGACATATTTCTTCATAGCACCAAGATCTTTGCTCCAAGTACTAACATTCAGCTTAAAAGCTTTAATTTCAGATAAGAATCAGGGCTGATTGTCCTCCATGCGTTATAACCTTTTCATGTATTCACACTGAATTTCATCTCCAGTTTAACTGCCTAGTTACTCTGTCCTGTAAGGATGCTCTGCAGTTCTTTAGCATCAGCTCTCACCTTTGCACATTCTCTACTGCTTTGTAGTAAATTACTTGTAGTAAATTACACACAAACACACCATTTATAAAAATACACATAAAGGTATATTAGATAAAGTAACAAATATTTCAGTTTTGAAATTATTTAGTATACTGTCTCAGCTGCAGGATCAAAGGATACGTTAATTTTTCTTCACCAAGTCTGGGGCACAGTCTTCTTCACTAATTTTTCAGCAAATAATATACTTTTAAGAGCACATAACTCCTGACATTTATTTTTTAAATTATGGTTTGTTCTCAAAAGGAGTTCTGGCAGAGTAAGAAGTTCTAAATATGACAATTAAACATTAAATCTACCAAATGTGTTTTTCAAAGAAGATCAATTGAATTTTGAAATGTCAGGATTACCTATGCAACTGTTCCACTTCTA
The DNA here is from genome assembly GCA_032275445.1 of Crypturellus soui. Classification (NCBI taxonomy): domain Eukaryota; kingdom Metazoa; phylum Chordata; class Aves; order Tinamiformes; family Tinamidae; genus Crypturellus; species Crypturellus soui. Next base: position 750,616 of record JAUBNY010000176.1, read on the forward strand.
AAATAAGCAATGCACAAACACAGGCTTAGAAACTATGCCCAAGGTATGAGGTGCTAAACTCTCAACACAGTTGAATGAGAAGGTCAATTATTTTAATTATTATAAATACCTCCTGATGTAGTTCTTCCCATCTAGTATTGAATTTCTCCAATTTGTCATTGATCAATTCATCCAATATTCCACCGTCAGTTAAAGTCTGGGCCAGTTCCCGAATCTGATTGCGATTATCTTCTGGATGTCTCATTAAACTTTCCAAAGACTGAAACAAGGCCAAAAAAAAAGTTTGCTTTCTCTGACTGAAGAGAAAATTCTAAAGAACCATTAAATTTCTCTTCAAAATATAAGTAGGAAACTTCAAATTTCAGGTACAGTAAATGTAGAGAGGTAGAGAGAGAGAGAGAAAAGATGAAAATATCAACATCCTATTTTGGTCAACAGATGTTCCGCACTAATCATTAATAAAAATCGAAGTATGATATCTTACAAAGCAATAAATTGGGTGCTTGATCTTAAATATGCTGACTATGCCCAATGAGTTCATTTGGAAAAGTTGTGTACTTTAGAATGAAATTTTTGAAAAAGTTTCATTGAAGAATGAAACTCAAGGTCAGAAATGCATTATTAATGTAACATTTCTACAAATTGAAAGAAATCCAACAATAAAGTAAACAAAAGCAAGTTGCCATGCTAGGATGAAATCTCATTTGCTCTAAAGTATTAAACAGTTTTTGGCTGGGGCGAATGGGCCTATGTATTTTTAAGAGCACATTTTTTATTATCATTGAAGACTATGAAATCAGACATTACGTGTGAAAAGGAACCAAGTCTTTCCTCATGAAATTAGTCTATTTTACTAAGGTGAATCTGAATTTGCAACCTTACTTGCTGAATCACATAAGAACATAATACTTTCCAAATATTCTGCATCTTGCTAATGTGCAGTGCTGATTTGTAATTTATGAATGCATCTGATTTTATATTATGTAAATCAGTACTTACATCTAGTGACTCAGAAATCTCTTCTGCACCTCCTTGGATATTTTCAGTTGCCTTGAGTTTCAGCTCAATCTCATTCAACCATTTATTCTCCGCATCCAAATAAGACAACAGTTCATGCCAACATGCCCATACCTCCTGATAGAAAAAGAAAAACAAACAAAAAAGCAGATATTGAAACTGAAAATCTCATGCTCTGAAAAACTCTTAACTTTCCCTCATTACAACATTGAAACGATGACATGCCTCATGCCCAAAACACCATGACCTCATATGGTGATGGTTCTATGTGATTCTTTTTTCCTTCAGAATTCATTAGTATTTATGGGTTTCATATAAATACAACACACAACCAAAATCTTTTGACATAAAAAAAAACAGCTCTGCTCCTAAACACAATTTCAATCTTTTCTGATTCATGATGTTTCCACTTTTCTTTTTTATGTCCTTTGGAGTAAAACTGCTTGTAAGATATGCACATACAAATTTTCAAATTTACAGATTCATGTTAGGAGTCTATGTTTTTATTAGAAGATGGAATTAAACTGCTTATATAACCTGTATGATAATTACTTAAAATATTGTTTCATAAAATGTTTGAAAACACAATTTTAAAGAATTCTGACTAAAATACACATGGAAAGTAATCCTAAACATTTAGTGCAATTTATAGGCTACTAAAATACTAGAGTAGAAAACATAATGCAGTAAATTCCATTCTTATTGTCTGGAAGTGAAAAAAAAGTACTTGCTACTTTACAGTATCTGAAGATATTTCAATAAGCAAAAAGAAATAGAAAAGTGTTTTAACTGTCCAGAAAGAGTCTTTTTATTTTTAACTGCAATTTAAACAATTTTATTCAGAGATATGAGACTCTATGCAGCTCTGGTTCCAGACTAGTCACAGAGTACTGTTCATCTCACCTAACATGGGTCATACAAAATGTAGGTATCTAGTCTAAGAGGAGGTTCAAAGGGATATTGCTATAGAATAACAAGAACCATCAAATGGTACCTGTCTTGATGAGTTCTCTTCTATACACAATTTTCATACTCCAGTGACTAGATGAAACCTAAATTACTAGTTTAGGCTAGAGACTTAACTATCTACAGCTAATTTTGGAGGAGATAAATTCTCTCCCAACTATATCATTGTCCTCCACAAAGTTAAGTACCACAGATTAGTTAACATCACAAAGTCCAATCTAATTCAATGTGATAACTCTGCAATATGAAAACAGCCCTGGGCGAGAATCTGTAAACAGAGTCGGCCAAAATGGCACAGCTAGCTCAAAATGCATGGGCATATTTGGCTTGCCAGTAGACCCAGTGCTGTTCCCATGCTGAAAGTACATCACATGTCCAGTTCTAGGGCTGTTTATTCAAGATCCTCAGCCACAGAGGTTTCAAGGAGTTGTTGAAGGCAACATCATGGGACGATGTTTAATTTCAGAAGCAGTAGGCACTTCAGGCAGCCTCTGATGTTTCCCATCTAAAAATCATGCCTGAGGCATCTCTCTAATTTGTCTCTCCCACACACGATTCTCAGCAAGATCTAGGTCTGTTGCTCAAAGCAGATGGTATTTGGTATAGCTCATAAGGTGAAGATAGCCTTGTGCTACTCATGATTTTGTATGATAATCTGCCTTTTTTTCTGACATTTCCACAATTAGAATGGCTATAAATATAATGACTGATAAGATAACCAACCTCCAAAGTTTTGCACTTTCCACTCAGTCTGCTGCAGAGTCGCTGGTAGTTAGTAATTAGATCATGAAGCTCCTTTTTCAAAGCCTCATGAGCGGCAGGTGGAGCCTTTGCTATAAAATTATTCACCGAATCAGTAATAAGCTTCACTTTCACTTCCTTCTGTAAGGCCTCTTCCTTTGCTCTCTAGAGAGGAGGAAAAAAAAAATGTGATTTTGAAAAGGAAATAGATTTCTAAGAACTACATCAGATTTCTACCTTAGAAGGAAAAAAAATCAGGAGCAAATTAATTCCCATCTCTTCCAGTGTAATCTTGAATAACGTTTTTTGTTCTTCCTTTTCATTTCGGAGGCAATACATGATGCTAAATATAATTTAAGACCTTTCCACAATGCTTTTGTGTTCTGAAATTCTCAGAATACTAGAATATTTCAGTGATTTTAGTCAAGAAAGTGCTCCTAATATCTGTTATATAATACTTTAGTGCTGGTAAAAAAAAAAAAATCTTTTGTGTAATTATTTTAGTTAGCTGGGTCTAAAGGAATAATCATAAGCAGCAATACTGAAAATAAAAAAAAAAAAAATTCTGCCTGATTTTCCTCTCCTTGATACTGTCATTAACCTGCATCTAAGGAGAAACAGAAAATCATGTTCCTCCAGTGTATATTTTACACATTTAACACATCATTAAAGTTGATCTCAGTCTTTGCTTTTATAGAGATGGGAAAATCACGAGTAGTGCAGACTTGCTAGTGTAAGGAGGAAAAAAAACCCAAAAAAGTATTGTACCCAAGATTCTAGTATTTTTACAGCCTTGTAATTTAATCTTAGGGGGAATTAGAATAAGGTCTGTATAAGCTGTCTTCCTGAAGGTCTTTTATTAGATCTTTTCCTAGTATAGAAGGAAAAACAGCACAGATCTTTCACAAATGGAGAAACCCATTTTCCATTCCCATCCAAATCCATCTCCCAATTTCCTTCCCTCACCTTTTGCTCTTCTCCTTAGTTATGCTATTTCATTAATAAGATACAAGATTTCTATACCTACTATGGTTTCCTCTGACTGCATGCAGTGGGACAGTGTAATTGAATATGAAGTAATATTAGTATTAAAATACCGTGTTGATATACATAGTTTCCTCACTGTGTACTGAGTTTGACAGAAGTTAGGAGCAAGAACTCTCTAGCCCAAACACACAAAAAGAAAACCTCGTTCCCTGCTACTTCATTCACATCTGATCCTGAGAAACTCCCACAAACCAGAATATATGGAATAAGGCTATCATTGATGGAAAGAGCTTGCTAGCTTGCTCACGGCTATCCTCTTTCCTGGTTGTGGGAAGAAATAGGTCAAAGAGTTAAAAAAACAGGGGGCCCAGTTTTTCCCTATGCTGTGTGAGGAGAGAAAGCTGCAAGCCTTCTGGGAAAAGGACCATCAAGAGCACGGCTAGGCATGCATAACAAATGGTCTTGGTTATCTGCAGAGGTCCAGCTGTCATAGTTTGAACATCTTGTGCTTACATTGAAAGTACAAAAATTTTATTCAGAAATCCTTAATGGGGTCTGTGTCTAGAACTATACGCTTCATCTACTTTTTTTTATGCTGTGTAAGGTATAAATTTGAGATTGTTGTGTGATTCCTAAACAAGAATTGTACTTCTACAGCAAATATTCATTTTAATATCATATTTGTCTCATTTGTGAACCCAACTTGTTCTACTTATTTTCATACATTTCATAGAACTGACATCAAGCCATTTCTGTAAGTAAATAAAGAGGTCATCAATTGCAGGGCCAGCTACTCCCTGAAACTGACAAAACTCTCTGGATAATGAAGGGTTGGATGGACAGTTAAGGCCTTATAATCTGACTTACTGAAGAGTACAAGCCAAAGAATTCACCAAGAAAATAAAAATCAAGTCCATATCCGGTGGCTGACCAAGAGCATATTTGTACACAAATTAGTTTTTCGTTCAAAGGCCATGTTCCTCCCACATGAAAGAAATGTTATTTACTTGAGAGAGAAGACACTAACGACATATTCAAGTACTATAACAATTAACCATACATATTTTGTACCACTGTGTATCCTGATGTCCTAAATCATTCTTTCGCTCTTTTTTTTTCTCTCTCTCTCTATTTAACGGAAAGGTAAAATACCAAGTGCTTTCACCCTGGGTTATCATTCAATAATTGTCAATCAGTTAACTGCTTGTAATAACTGATTCTTGGAAGTTATTTTTTACAGAACTGGATGTCAAAGCTGCAACAAAAGCAAGTGTTCAGCAAAACAGCAAATGGCAAAAAGGAGAAAAATAAAAACAAAACAAAATAAAAGCTAGCAATGAAGTACTGTAAATGCTTCTGATGTACTCCACATAGAAATTACCTGAAGCTGTCCATTGCTCTACATTTCAGATTTATCAAGCAGATACTAAAAGGCATTGTTTTAAAATGAAACAGTAGATTGTTTTCTTAGAATGAACACTTCAAAAAGAGCTTTAAACACAGTTTCAAGGAGCGAGTTTGTCTTTTACCTTCAGTTCCTCAACAGCCTTCTGCAATTCTTCAGGTGTTTTATACTCAAAATCTCTTTCCAGATATTCTTCCTCAGCTTGTGTTATCCATTCATGCATCTCCGACAAATCCTTTCTGAGGCTCACAGTCTTATCCAAACCACCTTTTAATGCTGCCTTCTTAGCGTGGGCCTTTCAGAATAAATAAATGTATAAATAAGTATGTGAAGTCTACTGTGTAAACTTGAAGCTGTTTTAGCCCAAAAACAAAACAAAACCCTATACTATTAACACTGCTGTAACTGGATATTAATAGCAAGCAACTAGATATATATTAAAACTAAGTAGTGGAGAAAATACTACATACATGTATACGTATATATTCTTTTAGTGAGTCACTGCTCTGAAGAATGAGTTTTCAAAGACTCTAGAACAAGACTCGACATCATGTGTGGAGCTTGTTAGGAAACACAGCTGAGAAAACAACATCCAAAAAGATGTAAAATGAATAATAACTGGAACCCTTGCAAGTACACCCAGTAATGAAGTGACAGGCTATAAACACAAAAGACTTATTAATCATTAATCATCACCTGTCAGAGAATAAAACAGACAATTTGCATAGATTAGTTCTGCTAATGAAGCTGTGAAGGGCTCAGAAAGGTGTATAGCCTAAAGAGAAGTAGATAAAAAAGAAAGCATCTATTGAAGGAAACTACATATCTTGAAGAGAGGAAAAGTGTTTAATTAAATCCTTGGCCAATCAGCATATGCAGAATTGTGAATCAGTCTATCAATCAATCAGAACCATCTGTAAATGACAGCATTGATCAAGTTATCTTTAGATGGTACACAGAGTTTTGAAACAAAAACAAGTACTTGCACAGATGCCATATTTCATAACTGAGTATGCAGTATGGATATCACCAGTATCTTCTATTGTGCTGTTTCAGTATCATTAGAAAGAACTGCGTCTCAATATCTTGTCTTAGTTTTTGACTGGTTTTGATTTGATTACCCATCCTTGAGGACGAAATGTTAAATGTAAATGTAGCAAATATCATCAGCACTATAAAGCATAATAAATGTTGTTCTACACAACAAAACAGAGTAATAATATGAAATTGATGTCCAACAACTGCAAAAGCTGAATAATGTGTCCCTGCAAAATTGCTTCTTCCTCAGTCTCAGTACCAGACGAGAGGATAATCTTCCATCCCTTGGAAAGTACCTGACATCCCATTGTTAGCATGCCCAAGGCTCATAATCATATTAACTACATAAATATTAACCCACTTTGACTCTTCCAAATCCCTTCAAGAAATCCCTACAGACCAGATTGATTTTTATATTTACTCTTTTTTTTGTGTGTTTTAATAGTTGCTACTGAAAAAGCTGTGTTAGAAATGGTTATTGAGAAGAAAAATTTCAACATTATATTGGCTAGAACTATTACGGGAAAATTACTAGTCAGAATAAAATTGTAAAGGACATGAACTTTACTTGAACTCTACATTTCATGAAATTTTGCAAGATTTTACTTGACAGTTCTGTGGAAAAGTGCAAAGATGTCTGTGGTATTAATGCTACAAAAATACGTAATTGAAATCTTCACATTTGCTAATGGGGAAAGACTACAGAACTGGGCCAACAAAATGCCTTATAGATTTTAAAGATTTTTTTTTTTCTGTATTTATGTCTACCAGACAATATAAGGAAGTCAATATACACATGTAAATTAATTAATATGAAACCAGCTTCATTTCTCTGTCTGTAAAATGGGTACTGCATACCTTCTGAGTTCTGATTTTTTTCAATTTAATCTGGTATTTCTAAATATCTGAAGCCCTTACACTTTTCAGTATGTCTCCTTAGCACAAGTACAGCATTATTTTTGGCTACCGAGTATGGGGAAAGACTATTTCTGTTGGTGTGTGATATCTTTCTAAGAGAATCTGTATTTCTTCAGTACTTGGCACTTGCAAGTGAAAGACCATGAAGGTCAGTTACATGGTATCAGTGGTAAGACCATTACATAATACTTTGAAAATTTATCATATATATCATAGCTGAGCTGTATTTCACAAAGGTAACAAAGGTAAACAGAGGTAAAAAAAAGACATTTGACAAATTAATGGAAGAAAAACCTACAAAGAACTTTTAAATCCAAAATCATCTAATTGGAGGTATTTCTTTCTTTTCTTCATTTAAATATAATAAAGAGACTTTTCCTTTCTATGTTGGGTTTTCAGTTGAAATGTGATCAGTTATTTCATAGAAAAAAATGCCAAATCAGAAAATTTTGTTCTGTTGTTTAAACAGAAGCATGTAGAACAGGGCAGGGAAAGAAATATGGTAATGAGCAAAAGTAGGCCATAAAAATGTCACACTTCAGGAATCTAGAGTAAAGCAATAATTATCATCATCCTGTTTTTTGCTTCAGTTTTCTCTATATAAAATATTCCACAGCTTCTCCAAGGAAAAGTTTTACCTGAGTTGGGAAGCTGATCCTGATTGGTGTGCCTCAAAATATACATAAAGATATTTTTAAAGATTGCTAGTTGTTTATTAGTAAAGAATAATAATTTAAGAAAACATTAGAACGAGTAGAAATGTAACGGTTCTGGTATTATGCAAATATATGTTAAAAAAAGAAAAAGTAGACAACAGAATGAGCAAGTAGATAAAAGTGAGAGTATACAACCTGAAATAAATTTCCTTTAAACTGATTCTGAAATGTAAGGAATAAGAATCCTAATGCCAGCAGTACAGTTAAAGTAATTTTCAGCTTCCTTCCTTAAACTGCAAAAAACATTTAAACGTCCCTAATTAAAATAAAGCAAATGTCCTTTCCAATTACACCCCATTCCCACAAATTTGTGTGGCCACTGAAGAGTGTAATTTATACAGACGCACATGTGCACACATTTATAATTCCACATTACTGAACTCTGAAATTTTTGTTGTTTTAGTGTCTTGTGAATTTTCAACTAGTGTCATGATGTGTGTAAGATGTTGTATGTCTAGATACAATTTCATATATACTGGATATGCACAGGAGAAATTTGGCCTATGAGAAACCTGCTTATTCATTTAAAAAGAATCGGTCATAACAAGAGACTTGATACCTGTTGGCAAATGTGTTCCCATTGAGCATTGACTTCCTTTAGTTCTGCCTCTATTCTGGAAGCAAATTCTGGCTCTGCTTCACTCTTCATTTTCTTCCCAGCCTCATTAACACTATTCAAACTAGGTTGGATTGTCTGGATATCATTTACTAAAGCCTAAAGAAATAGTGGAAGATTAGGAAAGCAGCATTCACATACAGTATTTCAGATATACCATTCCTATAAAAACATTTCTTTTTGAGACTCTGTTAGGTACTTGGTTCAGATCTCTAGTGAGCATAACTAGAAAACTTTACCATGGAGATGAACACAAGAAACGTGCAACGTATCCATGCAACGATACGTGTTTCTATGTACAATAGGGTTTATTTGAAAAATCTATCCTATAAAGTTTTAAATAGTTCTATGGTATTGCATAAATGTTTTTCTGGTATTTGTGAAACCAGTACAAATACAATACCAAAACCAATTTGAAGCTATCTTATTTACCTATGCTGACATTACTCTTGGGCTCCTAATTCACCTGATAGCTTCATTAAAATGATCTGAATGGTGATATTCTTAGACATTTCCAGCTATTTGAATCTGGATGTAAGAAACAAGTGTTTGAAGAATACTTAATCCTTCAGGTAGTTCCACCTTGCTCTAGGAGTACTTCAGCCACCTCACCACCTCATATTTCTCTTCTATGATTAATGTTTGTTTTTATTTAAATAAGGTTAACATAAACACAGAGAAACTCTGAGGAACTCTGAATCCTATAGAGCCAGTACAAATGATTCATAATAATTACACTTCCTGCCATAACATTTACAGAACTTGCAAATCCCTTTAGACACATAGCTATAGACTGTTATGGGTTACAAGATTCACTGCACTTACACACTCTGTTGGGAGAGGCAGAATAATTTGTAAACCCTGTGATAGAAATATCAATACTTCATGATGCTTTAAAACTCTGCTGAGAGAAAATCCTGGAACTTGTAAGTTTAGTGAGACAAATGGGTATTATTCACCACACCTGCAAGTTCTTTTGGTACAGTCAGAAGAGCCTGTAAATCACGTGTGAATAACAGATGCAGGAAAAGACCTTCAGGCACAGATTGCATAGCATATAATAAATACACATGGAGTGTTTGTAAACTCAATAAACTAAATAAACACATATCCTAAGTTTGCAGAGGCTACTAACTTATTATTTGCTGCAAGTGCCCTCTTTTTATTGTTTTCCTTCTGCTATAAATACACAGTGTTATAGGCACGGTATGCCTTCTCCCTGTTTCCAAGTCTTCCAGTTTTTACAGAACTTTCCTTTGGACCCAGGAAATGAAAGAGGCTCAAGCATGTTGCAGAAGGAGAACTCCTTGCAGTATAAAGCTATTTTGAGGAACAGCGATCATTTGTGTCACTGCCATATGTAACAACAACAGGCAGGCAACACTCACTGTACACTGTTCAAGCTGTTTTTCCAGTGCTGCTGAATCACCAAGGGCAGGCCACTCTTCCTTGAGAAAAACATCCACTTCAGCCATCCACTTCTTCAGTGTTTTAGTGTCATTCTGTATATTGAAAAGACATTTTGTTACATCACGTAGACTGACTGGTGAAGGCATAATTCATGCTGGCACTATGACTCAAATTCATTTCAATATAATTCTAAGATCATTGAACTATCTGAAAATACTTGGAAAAATATAAACAGAAACCAACCAGTTTTATCTGAGACTGCTATTCACTCTTTAGGCTGCCCTCTGATCAGCTTTATCCAAGTTCTATGAGTCTAGAAATGGGCAAGCTTTCGACCTCTTAAATTTATACCTTCCCAATATCAACCGTGTTTAGACACTCTGTGCATGCATGTGTGTTTACCATTTCTTTTACAGCTTCAGACTATTGATACTTAGCAATTAACTCAGCCTCACCTAATAAAGCTTCATGATTTCTATTTAATTTCCAGGCTCATTTTGGAAGTTGTGTGTTTTATTGCCTATATCTCAGCCAGAACACATCACAGAATAGCTCCATCTCCACCTAAAATAAAAAGTAGTGCTACAGAAACTGAAGAAGATTCACTTGAGAAACTCAAATGATATAATGACTCAGTGAGAGAGATGGAAATAGAATTTGAGAGACTGATTCTCTGTTATCATCTCCAGCATGAGGATCTTTGTAATCAGTAATTTGCTTCTCATATTCTTTAATTCTTGTAATTAAAAAAGAACTGAACATCAAATCCTTGCAAATAAGCAACCTACAAGTCCAAGGCAGAATTACAAGGAGGATCTAAGACTATGGTAGTAGAGTAAAACTAGAATGAGATGTGAAGACCTGTCAAGAGAACCATTTCCAGCTTTCCTCAATCTGGGTGACATAAGCTTTTGTTTAATCTTACAGTCAATGAGAAAAAATGACAGTTAAAGTTATCTTAAAATGTCACCTTAAGGCATACACTTTAATACGTATGTTAAAATAAAAATGATAAATTGCTAAAATTTCAAAAGCAAATTATAAAGCATTTGTTCATAGAATTCTATTTCATCAGCAGTGAAATATATATACATATTATAAGCAGGAGAAGTGTTGAATTAAAGTACAAAAAAGACACAGTTCATTAGAATACAGATGTGCCCTCAATGTGTTCAAAAAGGCTTTAACAACTATTTCAAGGTAGATAACCAGAGGGAGTATTTGCATAATGTGGATAATATGTTTAATAACAACAGGCTACTCTGGAAAATGAATTGAACTAATGGAAAAAAAATACACAAAATTATCCGTATAGTTCAGAATGGCAATTACCAAAACTATGTTGAAGTGTCAACAGTGCATTCAATTATCACTGAGTAAAAATAGTTCAGAATCATATTTTGTTATAAAATGATAAAGCCTTTAAAACCTAATATTTAATTCACTAGTTCAGTAATGACAAAAAATACAGATCTGAGGTGGTTTATTTGAAAAAAGATCAGTCTCTAGCTACCAGCAAAGAACAGATATGTGAATCGCATTTTGAATGGGACTATAAACGTGTTTTATCTATCAACACTGATTTCATCATATCCCTTCCAGACACATTCCATGAAACACAAGTGCTAGAACAAGTATCAGGAAGATAAGTAATCATTCAAGGAGTTGAAAACACAGTGAATTTTATATCTACTGTATGCTACAGTTATTCCAGCAATAAATACAAAGGCAAGATTTTGTACTCAACAATAGCTCACACAACTTTTTACAATCCATGTTCTACAGGGCAGGGTAACGATGTTCAAGACATTTTCCTTTTAGGGACAGTGAAGTCTACTACAGTAAAACTATTTTGGCTGTATTTGAGTGTACTGGTTAACCAAAAATCAACGTTAAGTTTTGGAATTTGCATAAACATAGCTACAAACAACTACAAAATCAGAATTCAAATAAAAATCTTAGACTCACTGAAAGCAAGCGAACACCTTAATACACTTCCTTCCTGATTTAAGTGCCTTGTAGACAGAAATCTTGTGCATATGTGCTGCTTTGAGATTTCAGTCTGTGGCTGTTTTCATGCTCACTGTCATGGCCACAAGCAGCCAGACAGCAGTTGTGGTGAAAAAACTTTGCTAACCTGGAATCGCTGGAATTTAGTCATAAGCTCCTCAAGTTTCTGGCTTTGTTCCACCAGCTGTGCTGACAACTTCTTCCATCGGCCAATGATCCCCTCAATCTCTGACTGGTATTTCTGGCTGACATCTGCAGGGGCTTTCCTGGACATCTCTTCCACAGTGGTGCTGAGATAGTTTAGGCCTTTTTGCTGCTCTTGGAGGGAACTTTGTAGAGTCTATGTCAAAAGAACCATAGAGAGTTCTAATTCACATCCTATGTAATTATGAACTTCACAAGCTTTACAAATGACACCTTTGCTAAAGTATTCAATGACAAATTCTACTGAGTGATTTAGAACATTTTTTCTCCCACAAAATAGATTTTTTAGTTTAAGTGAGACTATAACAAGTGTGTGTATTTGTTAATTCAGATGATGATCTGAGATAGGAATTTACTATGGCCCTACTGACTACATTTTCTACAGTATCAGGCTACAGATGGAAAAAAAGAATGAATTTAACAATAAATAAAAACTGTTTTCATGACACAAAATATTTTACAACTTATTGTCAAAACTTTTTCAATACTCAAATCCCCAAATTTACCAGTGGGTAGAAAGCTTCTCTGCATTTTGATACTGTTTTACTATCTGAATGCTAATGACCATGTTCTTTCATCCAATTAGCAGTGACCATACAGACATAAAAATAAGATTATAAGAAAGAAAAAGGTAGATATAACAAATTTGGGGATTTGTCCCACTTCTGTGTCTGCTTGGAAATCTGTCAGGAAATCAGACAAAGCACATGTTGCTTTCTGCAAATCATAAATATTTTCATGTGAGCATCAGAAAATAAAATGAGCTAAATCTATACTTAACTGCTAGAATTACCTGCAAGGGAATATTTCATATATCATGAGGACAAAAAAGCTTTTTCCTTTACATGCTGAGTATCTTACAAAATTAGTTTCAATGCTGAAGGATAATTTTCAGTGCTTTAATACTGCCATATAAATAAGTATTTTTGTCTCCTGACAGTGTTGGTCAAATCCCTAAAGGATGGAAATCATTCAAGATCCAACAGATTCATGACTTAGAGCAGATAGGCTGCTATTCTTCAACGTTGTTTATTTAGGATGTTCTTTCATGGAGTTTGAACACTCACCTTGAGCTCCCTGAGTCTCTGCTCCATGATTTCATATTCGGTGACGGTAACCTGAGGTGTGGAGAGCTTAGTTTCTGACTGCTGAATCCACAAGAGTATGGTATTCATTGTCTCTTTATAGTGTGCTGGAGGCAAACTGTCAAAAACTACATTCAATGGGAAGAAAAGGGAAATAAATTAAATCCTTTGTCACTTCATTATTTGCTTTGCTGTCAATAGTATGGGCAGAGGTTTGATAAAAGATGTAGCTTTATTTAAGTCAATGGCTATTTAGCAACAGATTGCGGTAGGCATAGGATGTTAGCGCCAGATTTTTCAAAGAATATGGAAGCAGAAAACTTTCAAAGCATGTATGATATCTCTGTCATTTTATCCATTTTACAGTTTGTGCATCATTTTGCTCTCTGGACCTAGGGTCACACTACAACTTTTATGGTCTAGATAATCACTTTAAATATAAATGTCAAGGTGTCCTTGCTGGAGCAGGGGGGTTGGACTAGATGATCTCTAGAGGTCCCTTCCAATCTCAGCCATTCTGTGATATGTATAGAGATCAACAGACAAACGATCGCATTTAACCTCAAATCCAATTTCAAAACTGCAGTGGAGACAGCATTCTCTTTTATGGCCCATATTTGTGTATTTAATGTTTCTGTTCAAGCAAAATGCTCTGGTTAGGACATCTGTTAAAAGTTTAGAAGATGGATCTGTCTTCTACGTTAAAGTTGAATTTTACTGAGCTGCGCTCATTAAACCAGCTTTACAGCTGCCTTAAATAGACAACATCTGGCACTGACATGAGCAACACATTAGTGGATTTCCTCCCTCTGCCCTCAGCAATTGTTTCTTCTACAGCCACAGAGAAATATACAAACACAGCTAGCTGAAAATGAAACGTCTTCCAATAAATTAAGGTTGTAAATAAAAAAAAATTGAAAATACAGGTGTTACATAAGTCTGTGATGTTTCAGAAGTAACTGTATTAAAAGAAAAATGATTTAGCTGTCCAAAACCCAATTTTATCAAATTCAGTTAACAAAATTTTTCAGCGCTAACTAACTAGCTTACATATTCATAAAACAGTGCTTGGTAGATTGTACTGCTGATTTTAACTTAGTTTTTTGGTTGACCAACTGAATGCTACTTGAAAAAAATCGTATTTTCTGCAGGACAAACATATTTGAATTCAGGTCCACTTAAGTTCTTCCCTTGTTCAGTATCCTGATTGGTCAGACTAATCTGACTGATAACAGAGCTCTTGTGAGTTACAAGGGACAGGATTTTCTACCATGAAGGGCAAGAATTTCTTCCCTTGTAGTATATATTCTTCACTCAGAAAACAACAAGATAAGCCATCGGAAATACAGAAAATAGGCACTTTCCATCTCAACACTATTCTTAGCAGCAGGTCTATGAAAATAGCATTTTTTTCTTTCCTTAGAGACATTTGTATTGTTTGCGATTCATTTACTCTAAACAATTCCAACTTTAGAACATGCATTTAAACATCACCTGTCAAATGAATGGAGATACTGTTTTTAATAGCTCAGACATAGATATGATAAGGGAGTATACCACTCAACTGTTATTTTAAAAATATGAAATGGAGTTTGGTATTCTGATGTAACCTTTGGCTTTTACAGATGATAATTATCTTCTAAATGACAAACAAATCTTAGAACTAGTGTAAAACTTCAAGCAACTACATAAAAGAATAACTATTCTCAATAATACCAAAGAGTATCTCAGAATTGATAAAAAAATGAGATTTGTTGTTAACAATAATTTCCACAAAACTGCCTAAAATTCCATCCCTAATGTTTCCCAGTAAGAATAAATTAAGAATCAGATGTAGCTAATATTTTCTTCAGTTTTAACTAATACATTCTCCACTGATTGCAGGACTAAATAGGAATTGAAATGGGATGATAAATATTAATTTAAACTACTCAGTGGTTTTCTGATTTTCTTATTAAATAATGGCTTCAAACAGTACTTTTACATTCAGTAAAAGAATAACAGACAATAAAAAGACAATATAGCAGCTTTTTTACTTCCAACCAAACACATGAATGGATTTTCTGATGAAAATGTAAGAATTGCCTGTATTACTGTTGCTACATATGATACCAGTGACTAGAAGTAAGCTAATTTTAGCTAGCTAAAATTAACACATTTAGGGGTTTACTGTATTCAGTAAGAATCTCTAAAATCTCTAAAAGTCTCTAAAATCTCCATGCAGACAACCTACCTACCAATATATACAGCTGTGTTTATGTTTATAGTAGACTTTACTAGGTCATACTGAGGTTTATGGATAGAAGTGACATGAGGAGTACAGTGTATTAATATGGATTTTGCTATATTATATGACAAATTTAATTCATAAGAAAGCTATAGCCAAGCTATAGCTCCGCTGTACTAATGACAGGGTTGTACAAAATGTCACTGAGGGAAAAGAAATGTTAATCTGAAATAGCAGGATACAGCTGAATACTATTCCACACTTAGGGAAAGCATTCTGGTGGGTCAAAAAAAAACTTTGGAAGCTGCCAGGTCAATATATTTGAAGTTGTTTATTTATTTGAGATTGAAAGTGCTTAATTTTGGAAATTATTTTAGTAAGCTAAAATATTTAAACTTTTGAGACTAAGCAGAATGTACCTTCAATTTCCCACCTAGCTTCCCTGTTTTATTCATCTTGACTTCCCATGCAAAATTACTTTCTAAACCAGGAATGAAATGAGATTACAATTATTAAATCACACTGCATATTCTTTCCTGTGCATCTCCTATAGCCAGGACAAATCTCATTATTTATCACATCGTTGTGAAAGGAGAAGAAAGGTTATAAATATAATCTATGGGATCATTTCAGTAGAGTCATTCTCTTAAATGAACGATCTGGATTGAGTTGCATGTACATTTCCAACAAGAATGTCTTCAATAGCACCTGTAACTGTTTAAAATCATAAATATTTTTTCCCAAAACTTTTTTTTGGCTTATTTTGTTATATCTTTAAATCTATTAATCAAATTCCACCACTTGGAAAGGTCCTTTGTTTTATTCCTGTAACAATGCGCTTGTAAAAACCGTGAATTCCTTCTCTACCACATCTTCCACCAGAAGCTATCAAAACGGAATATTTAAGAGCCTTATATAATACATTGTCAATGATGTTCTGCAAGTGCTTTAACTCTTCTCATTCACCATTCATTCACCTCTTAAAAGAAATCGTGAAGGAAAGCTTTCTCCTGGTTCCACAAGATTTAATGTAAAAATATATTTTTCTCTAAAGATGTAAAATTTTGTAGGTGATTTTGTTTTTCATACCTATAAACTTGTCATGGAGGAAGCAGGTAAGTGACCTATGGAGATAGGAGATTATCTAATACAGGTTAATTTCTCATGGTTTGTGGGGTTTTTTTCCTTCTTTTTTTTTGTTTTAAGAAAAACTTTCTAAAGGAAATGTATGTATCAGAAAAACAAATTAACTTTATGCTACTTACTAAAATACTATTTTCTCACCTATAGCTCAGATTTCATCTCAAAAGGCAGATTAAAAGAAAGCTAGCAACCAACTTTTTATCCCTCAAAACCAAATAGAAATTAATATTATACTACTAAATCATAGTTCAACTCTGCTAAACTCTGCTAAATAATAACTTGCAGGTATGACATTTACAGTTCAAATGCTTTCATTTTTTCTTTCTCAAGTACACAATGATCAGAGAAAAATTAATGTACATACCATAATAATCTCACCGTCATTTATATCCCATCTCTAGGAGAGTCAAAACAAGTCAGTCCAAACTTTATACAAAGACTAAGAAAAATTACAAACTAAAAGTCCAAATGTTTGTCAAAAGGTAAAAAGCTTGTATAGTCCTTTCTTGAAAAAACATGGGGAAAACATCATTTGAATGCAGATGAATGGTTCATCATGAATAACAAGGATAACAACTTCTCCTTTGGGTATTACTGATCTTGGAAACGTAGAATCAAAATATGAAAGGATTTTCCCTTTGATGAATACTCAATTTGCTAAGCAGAGAAAAATATCTATCAACATAACTTGACATTTGCCACTTCCAGCTTCTATTTTACCTCACCAGCCACAAAAGCTGTTTTTTACTTTCTTCAGTTATTTTCTAAAGATCTCCCTGCCCTTCCAAGCACCCTTGAGAAGAGTCAGGCCAAGCTGAGGACGTAAGGAGGCTTCGCGCTCCAGACTATTAAGCTGGAGAGAGGTTCACTGCAACCAGACTGAACAATGGGAAAAACTTCACAGAGCTCAGAGCAGTCACAGAGCCGGGTACATTTCGGAAGGAATCGGCATTTACCTGGGAGGTAGTATGTACCTGACCCTGCTGATGAGAGGGGATGGGAGGCTGACCAGACTGCTCCCGAGAAATCTCTCTGACGTAGCAGCAGCTAATTTCAAAACAAGTAGATACAAAGTTCGACCTCTCATCCTTCAGCAAGACAATTACGCGACTAAGAACTACCTTGGGAAATCACATTATTCGTATTCAAATTATGCCCATAATTGTCCATCACGCTCCCTTGTGTATGCTACTGAATAGTTGGAAGTGCTGTTTGACCTCTCTTTTTTCTACATCCCAGCACTAAAGAAATGACGCTGAGTTTGGGTAGAGGGAGCCAGAATGACTGATAAATCTTTTTCGAAAGAAAGAAACAATTAACTATGGATATATTAACACTCTATGAGGCAGGAAAACAGGGTTCTATTTCCTCATAATTTATGGAGTCATATTTCTTTCATAAGCAACAATGCAAAATAGTGAAAAGTCCATGCACAGCAGATTTTAAAGGATTCATACCAAGAAATGCTAGTCAAGTGATTTGGAAAAATATTTGAGAAAAACTGACTCCATCTTACTTTTTTTTTCTGAAATCCACTGGACATCATGAAGAAAATGGTATGCACTGATAAATATTAAAAAAAAAAAAAAGAAAAAAAAAAAAGAAAGAATGAAATGTCCTAGAACTAGAGGAAATCTATGCGGGGGGAAAAAAATCCCCTTGGGGACAAACTGGATCAGAATAGAAACTAGAATAAAGACATGGAATATGGCATTTTCTCTAGTTTAAACCAAATAAAAGTAGTCACAGACAAGTTCAAACATAGCTTATATATTCTGAGCTTCAGCTTCTGCTTTTTACATTTCCTGATTCTCAAAATCCTTCCTGAAAGAGGATTATACCTAATATAGTATCCCAAGCATGTCTGTTTCTATGCAAAGCATAAGTTACCTGGAAATTAGCATGCTGGATAAAACTCTCCTTAACATTTTGAAGATAAATAAAATATAACTGATATAATATTCTCACACAAAATATCACTACAGGTATGTGCTGTATGGAATAAACCAATCTTATCCCGACAGACGAACCACTTGAGCTGAAGCCCTTTTATGCAGCTGCATAAAATAAGACTAACTGTGCAGACTCACTTTTCCTGGCCTCGTAGCACGGCCAGGGCTCACAGCCTAGCCGTTTCCCAGGTGTAAATGAAGGCAATGACCACAGTGGAACGGCATTGCGGCTACCTAATACGCCGCCTTCTGCTCTCCATGTGCTTTCCAGTGCTGCCTCCACAGGACACCTAACTTATGGGGTTGGACAGCAGAGTGGATGTGCGTCCTGCCGCACAGGAAAGAGAATGAGGAGCAGCAGGCAGGAGCTCCTCAACCACAGCTTCTTGTTTGAGAAGTTAAAATCTGGGCAATGAACACCACTTGTCTTAGAGCACGAGTGGACAGTTTAGTTCACACAGTTTTGCTACAGGAAAATCAGATGAGGCAAACAAAGCACTTTTACTTCTTTTACTTACACAAAATCAGATATAGAAGAAAACATTAAGAAGATAGAATTTACGATATTTTCCTTTTGGCAGAATATAAAGATGGTTTAGATTCATGAATAAATTTTTTACTCCTTTTCACTCATTTTCCACAGGTCAGCTTGTGTGCATGTGTGTAAATGCAAAACAACTATGGTAGAACAATAAAAATGCAGTATAGTTGAAAAAAAATCATTTAAAATGGAATCATTCCAAACCTCTCCATTAAAGAATTCAGTAGGAATACTATAAAGATCCACTAGAAGGAGCCAGAACTATGTCCAATTTCAAACAGTACAGTCATACAGATATTACTGATTTAAAGGGAAAAATAATTTCTTTTAAGACAGTTCTATGTTTTTATCTGACACTTCAGTTTTAACTTCATAGGCAAATACAGAAAGAATACAATAATCACAAGCATGATTAAAGATATACACTATCTTTAATCAGAAATAAATTCCAGTTTCAGTTTTGGTATAGCATTTTTCCCTTTTGAAAAACGCATTTTATAACAGATTATAGTAAATAATGCTATAACTAGCAGTCATATAACCCATGCAACAGAGAAACAGCTTAGCACATAATGAAAAACTAGATAGCCTAAAGCAGACATTACTTTTAACAAGCTTATGAAGTTCAGTTCCAATTCTAGACAAGTCTACAGCAGATTCATTGCTGCAATTAAACTCTTCCTCTCTACTGACAGATATAGAGACAGCTCTGTTTTATAATCCAAATAAATGATGACTGTCTCATGTTGCTGAGAAATATCACTAAATCTGGCCATATACATGCTGTCAAGGGAAGACTTGATGCTAGGACAATGCTGAGTGTAACTTCTGTTTGCACATAATTTATATTCCCTTGCTTTCATATTATTTGTTATACTACAAATGTTATACTGAAAATTTCTGAAAGACTAATTTGTTGAAAAAAAGAGATAATCAAAACTGCACTATTTCTTTTGCATGATAAAATTAAATACAAAAGTAGGAAAGAAGGAAAAGATACAGTATTCTTTTTCTGTTACTCAGGTAAATTGATTTCTTGCCATGAATACTTACTGGTCTGTAGCTGCTTTTCTCTGGCATGCATGTCAGAAAGTATTTGTTTGAAATGGTTGATGAAAGCTGCAAGGTCAGCATCCAGAAACACTGGCCCTTGTTCTCTTTCTTTCAGTGCTTGACTTTGAGCCTTTAGCCGTTCAATTTGAGGCTGAAGTGTTGATAAGCGGATGATTTCATCCTGTATGTTCAAATAAAAAATAATCAAACTAAAGACATCCTAAAAATTATTATGCTTTGCCACGAAGTCACTAGTGTTTCAATGTCCATAAAACTTGTTTTACTTCCAACTACAGGAGTAAAACTGAAAGCAAATCTCATTAGCATTTTTAATCTTTTTTTTTCACAAATCAGTATTTCTACTTCCAATATTAAGCTTTCTTACAATTTTTAAAGTAACTTTCATATGTGATTAACATTTAAGCACTGCAATGCTCAAAGAAAGTAGACAGATAGAATTTATCCCAAACCCATATCTGTTACATAACATATACATTAATAGCATGAAGTGATAAACAAGTGGAGATGCACAGTAATTTTTTTGTAGCCTCAGAGAAATATGTTGCAGGGTTGTGCTCCCTTCTGGAGATCCTGCACTCACTGAGGCACTTGCAACTACTAGGTAAAAAGAAAAGAGCAAATGGGTAAGAGTGGCCCTATCAGAAACTTTTTACAAGAAAATGAGTAACTCCTACAAGAACAAAAGCAGCTTGGGAATTAATTAAAACAAAAAAAAGGAAAAAGAAGTATGAGCAAATATAAATTTGGTTTTCAAATACTGTTCACAGTTTGAGAGTATCGGGAACCAGGAATTTTGTGAAGACAAATTTCTGTAAGTATGTCAGGCAGTTTATAGTTTGTTACTACATCTCCAATTATATACCAGACTCATGTCAAACAATATTAGCTTGTAGGCAAGTGTATGCACTCAACATTTATGCCCCTCCTCAGAGGTTAAGCAGATTTCCAAAACCAGTATTGTATTTATGCTCCCTTCAAAAATCTTCATGTGATCAAAAGCAAGATAGGAGCAGAAAGGTGACTGTCATGACACTGTTCTCTCAGAGCTGTCTGCAGTAAAGGCGACAAGCTTTTACAGTTGTGCAGCATGCAGCTGGAAACTTGTAGGGAGGATGAGTGAACTGGTATGGCTGGCTTTGTACAACTATTGTGATTCTGCCACAGGACAGTAAGAGAATATTCCTCCATTTAACTACACAATCCATCCTGTATTAAAATTCAGAACATGTAACATATAAAGCAGTCTCTGTAGGATTTTGCCCAATTTTGAGGACTGAGTCATTACAACGGAGGTGATAAGCAACAGTTCCTTAATGAAGAACCAAAGAAGTAGAGCCCTGCAGAAGAAAATAGATGTGTAGGTGCCAAATTTCCTAGCATTAGGTAACTGAATATCTTGAAGTAACTTCATATCTGGGGCTCAGTTTTAAATACTCACATATGATGTTCCATTGCCTCTTTCTACTGAACATTGTTTCCTTTCCTGGAATATATATTGCCAATACTTATCTTGGAAAGGTAAGAAGAAGTTCATTTTCTGCTTTTATATTGAAATCTTTTGCCATGATCTGGCCAAGTGTTGGGACAATATAACAAAAAACTTAGAAAATCTCTAACCTTGCACTTTTCCAATCGTGTTTTTACTGTAGCAGGATCTGTTACTGGTGCGGGTTGTGCTTTCAGCCAGTTCTCTGCAGTAACTGCGGTCTGCTCCAGTTGCTGCAGCTGGGAGTAGAAGTCAATGATGCTATTTTGGTACTCCAGCCATGCCAGTCTTTCACTCAGCAACTGGCAGAACTCAATCCAGCGACTCTTCAGCTGCTCTGAGGCTTGTCTGATATTATCAGCATTAAGGCCCTCTAAAAAAAAAAAAAGAAGAAAAGTTGGATACTCAAAGGTAACTAAGCCACAAAGAAAAATAAATTTCACAATTCAATTTCTGTATCTGAGAGTTTATAAATCCAAGTAATGATTTATCATTAAATAACAGCTCTGAAAACATAGATGTTGTATATTAAGTGGAGAAAGCATTTTAAAAGTATTTTAAGTTTCTCTCAGGGAATTTTGGTTGCTCTAGGAATGAATTACAAAGTACATTCATGTAATAGAATGGGAATAAGCAGAAAGTGGAGATACAATATATAACTAAAATTGCTATAAGAATTAAGAAATGCCTGATTGTTGGATACTGAACACAATAATCAGGAGTGTTGGGGTTTTAAGAGTTTTAGGTGATCTAAATACTAATTTCAAATGAATAGAAACCTGATTCCTCAGCTATTTTGGGTTTTTTTAATAATTCAATCCTTAAGTTTTGGGTTACATGCTATTTTAGGAAATAATCATATACACTGAAGAATGACCATAGTGCTCAGATCAGATTTTCACGTAGGCCAGTCCCGTGTCTCTGACAGTGGCCATCAGGAGACATTCAGACAAGCTCAGGAGTTAAAAAAGCCTGGGACCACTTGCCTACCTTCAGCCAGGGGTTGTTTTACTAATGTACATTGCCTATTTCCATTTATTGCTCATTATTAAATTAAGATTCATGAGGGAAAAGTGACCTTAGTTATTACAGACAAGAACACTTTTTGGAATTAATTAGAGGCAAAAGAGCTCTGTATACTGTGTGAAGAGGCGAAGGCAATGCAGACCAAGGATGAACCAAGAGGTCTTACATCAGTTATAATTTCTCAGAAAAGTTAAAAACAATATTATAAAAAGTATCAATTTGATTTTTCAGGGAAAGTTTAAATATAACCCCAACCTCTTTTTACTGGCATGACTTGTAATGATACATATAGTAATAGGACCATGTATATAGTTATAGTACAGTAAAAAAAAACCTACATTATTATCAAAATCATCAAATTCAGAGTTTCTTTTTTGGGGGGTATTTCCTAAAACCAAGTTTAGATACAAATAAGACAAAAAACTTCAGACCTATATAAGTGATTTTTGGCATACCTGTGATATGGTTTATATTATGCTTGCATCCCATACTCTCAATCTGCTGCAAAATATCTTTACTGAGCACACAAATATAGGAAAGTTCATCTGCAATTATTGAAGGCAGAAGTTGGAAAATGGCATCCTAACTGTAGCTAATGCCGTAAACAAAACATTAAAGTGATCTGAGGTTATACTAGAATTTCCCGGGAGTTACTCTAATGCGTGCTCTCCGGTAAATCACGCTAAGCGCTCGGCTGGGATAGCACAGTCTGCTGCAGAGCTTCACCGCTCCCTGGCAAATGCCAGCGCGGATTCAGCTCAGGGCTGTCGCATTCAGCGCCCCTTGGAAACAGCCCGCTTGGAAGCAGGCTGTGCAGTACCTGATAGCAGCTCTCTGGACATGCTCTGCTTCTGGGATGCTGCCGTAGCCAAGCTAATTGTACACGAGTGCACAGAGCACAAGCAAAAATGTAGAAAGGTAGGAGGCCCAGCATGACTGAGGTGTAATGGCAATTGCTGCGGTTGCAGGAGCTACACGTACACACCAGACTGTGTAAACTGGATGGCACAGTTTAATGGCTGATCAAGGCATAAAATGAAGCTTATAAAGCATAAGGAGGTAAACAGTATTCTGGCACATCTTAAACAGTAAAATCCATCAGTGGTCTTATCTTTTTTCTTCTTTTGTTTCTCTCTCTAATTGGCAGATATAGTATGCAATAAAACCATTCATTTTCTTAACGTTTAATGTCTAGTGATATGTAAAAAGGCACCATAAAGCTGAATGGCATGTCTGAATAAAAATAATCAAAGTTGACCACTCAATTAGATAACAAATATCACCAACAGCAATAATAAACACATGTATGGGAGAGCAGCTGTTTTAATTATGCTGCATTTCAGCAACTGCTTCTTTCCAGTTGTGAATCTGGTTATAAAAACATTGTATACTCATAACAGAGTGCAGATATCCTTGATGTTGTGTTCATGACTACCTCCATGCTCTGGAAGATCCAAGGAGTTTGCAGAAGAGATTAAAAGACCATTTTCATTTATTCTTTCCTTCCTCCCTTTTATACTGTCACAGTCTCCAAAGTACTCTTAGATGAGATAATGATTACCAGGGGAAGGAAGCAGTCATGGATTTTCCTTACACAGTAATACTTTTCCCTGTAATATTTTTTCAAGGATTCAGAGAGCACTATGCTTCAGATCAAAATCTAGACTCTTTAGATTCTCTTTTATTCCTTTTATTCTTCTTCCCTCCCTTAATGTAACATTTAAATATGTGAAAAATATTTTTAATTTGTACTCAAACTTTGAGCCTATATGCGATTTCAGAAGCCCAGAGATCAACAAAGAGATGCCTTTGCTGCTAACCTAAGTGGGAAGCACAGAACTGGAATGGTGCAGAGCTGTGCCACAGACATTGCAGAAGAGCACCTCCACACGATGCAACTTTACACCTCTCAGTTCACCTCTCAGGCACTAGAAACTAAATTCTTGTTTTCCTGGCTTTCACTTAACTAATGTGTCTACACAGTACAATTCAAATTCGTTTATCAACTGATACAAACTCTAATCCAGAACTAGAACTTGCCCAGATCTTCACATTTGACTTATTTTGAAGAGTTAGTCCTCTCTCTTTCTGACAGTGACAAATTAATAGCTATTTGGACAGTTGATACAATAAAAGTAAAATTAAATTGATGAAAATCAAGAATTTGAAACTTAATTTCAAAGCATGTATTGATTCCTTTATTATCTTTAGCAGTTTTATCAACCAACATTTTTCATTCCTGACATTAACATCAATCCTATTATTTTGTTTCACTCTCAGCAGAGAGATATACTGAATGTTGACAATCAAGTGAAGGAATACTGTAAAACCTATTCACCGGTAAAACATTATTAATTTATGAATAATGGCTCACAATCTTTTCATGTTTAATATTCTAAAAGCTCCTGATATAATCAGTGAATAAATATATTGTACCCAGAGGAAACAGATCATTACCTGAAGTGCATCCATTAATTTTATTACCTGTGTACTGCACATAACAAATTGTGTTTGAATATTTTTAATTGCGCAGCACCTTACATGCAAGTACTTTGGAATTGCCACTTAATATGAAGTATACCTTATTAAGTGCATTTATCATTTACCATGCCTCTATGATGGAATAAACTAATAGTATCTCTGTTTTTATAGCTTTTGACTCGTAATCGTATGTCAAATGGTAACTCACAATGAAATAAGATAATAAATTTCCTCCTTAGAACAGTTGCACTTGTTAGTGTTTTATCATTAAAAAATCTTCTCTACTTATTTTAACATTTCCTACCAAAGGTCTTGGGGTACCCATTTTGATGCACTATTTATTTTTTTCTAAACTGTTACACTAATCAAATGTCTCTTCATCTCCTGAACCACTTCACTGCTTCATAAGCAGATTTGTTTCTATTTTAGTTTTAAAAAATGGAAACGAGGAGATGCAAGTTTTTGTTGTGTGTGATAGCAGACTTTGTAAGCTTCTTTAAAAGCATGAGCAAGGAGAGAGAGAACAAGGCCCATGTCAAAGATGGTGTTTGGGTAAAAAGTTAGCCACCAAAAGAAGTAATGACCTCCCCTGCAATGGGAAATCTCCTTCCTACAGCACTATCCCAATAGATACATGCTTATGAACATAATAGCAACAGTTCTTTCTGTCACAGTTCTTTACAGAGCAGAATCCTTTTGTTGACAATGGCTGAAAGCATTTATGTAAGAATATTGCCCTACAGAAACACACTACTGCAAAATTTCCCTCTGCGCTAAAGAACTCAAAAAGTGACCTTATATAAATTTCCTCATTTTCTATACAATTTGAATACTAATTTTCTTTTTTCCCCTCCCATCACAGTAAAAATAAAAGAAAATAAATTCAAATAATCTAGTAATAAAATTCACCATTTCTCAGAACATATCTCTTCTATGTATCAGATCTTTTCACCTTTTGCATTTTGCATCAGATATACTCAAAATCTTATTATAGGCAAACAGGAAGTATACTGTAGTCTTTTAACTACAGATTACACTGTACAGGCATGCAATGGTCAATTATTTCACTGAAGGGTTTCCCTAAAGCAAATATCACATCTAAATTCTGATTGCAGAAGTTTAAAGGGTTTAAAGAAGTTTAAAAGGTTTTTCATTGAAGATAAATTTATACGTCTTCCTTCCATTACGTGTTAAACACAGATAGAAAAAAACTCACAGATAGAAAAATGCACTTTAAGTCTTGTTCCTTCCCACTCTGTGAAAGAGAGTTTTAGCATTGGAAGAGGAAGGTATGTAGGTTTAGTCAGTCTGCTTGGTTGAATTTTAGAGATTCAGTAAACAAACTTTCCTGTGCTGTACTCTTTCATTCCTAGTGAGATCAGAAAATTCAGATATCAACAGAAGTTACCAAGAGACTAAGACTTCATGTCCCAAACAACTTTCAACAAGCTCTATGGAGACTAAAACTGCTTATCTGAGTTACTGTGGAAAGTATAAAGCTGCTGTTCATGATAGTTTGAGAAGTAGGATTAAGCTTGAACTACTTGTTTATATGTCTTTTAGTTCAATAACCAGACATAATCTCACTATTTGTAATTGCATAAAACCAGAATAAAAGATAAACAGAAAATTCCTTGTACTTAAAAGTTCAAAGGTTGAAGTTCCTCTACACACTTAATGTAATTCAATAAACACCTAGCAAGATACAGTATTAGCAATACTTTTCTTAAAATATTTCACCCCATCTGATGTTACTTATTAAATTCTACTGGCTCCTATTTTCACTTCATGGTGATTATTGCATCTTTTAACCATTTCATATACTCTCTCGAGATGGCCTTCGAGACTGTGGAGGACCTGAAAGCCATAAAAACATTTCAGGCTTAAAGGCTGGAGGAGCCATTTTCCTTACCGAGTTGTGTAGTCCCTAAAACAATCATACAAAATGAGATTTAATTCCTATAGAAACCCAACCTTCTCCAGCCTGTCACCTAGACAGGCTAGAATATTTTTGAGACCAATGTTGCCACGATACATCACACGATATCTGGAGTTCACAGAACTTTTCAGGAAACAAATTTAGTCATACCAATTAAACTAGCGTACCCTGTGCCCATCTCCCAGCTGAGAGACACTTGGTTTCTTAAAAAAAAAAAAAAAAAAAAAAAAGCCTAAATTTAGGGAATACCAGAAAAACACTTATACACAAAACTTCCAGCCACAAGATCACAACGGCAGAGGAAAAACAATATAATGTGCTAGTGTGTTCTGCAACTAAAATGGAAGCTGGTCATTTGAAAATACTAGTTTAAACCAATAAAACTGAAGTTGCTGCTCTGAAGATGTGGGTCTGCATCTGGCCCAAGGAAGGGTGGGGCTTTGTTAAATGGCCCTACACAAACCTGGCCCCCCAAAAACACCGTGACATGTCAGCACACTACTGTGAAATACCGTCTTAAACACTCCGACACAACCAATACTGCCAGGCAGAAAGTATGCCCAAAAAGTTAGATATTTTGTATGTGTTCAGTAACGGAAAATGGTGTCTTAACGATTTCACAGAAAGCACAAAGCAACTCCTTTCAGACTATTCAGTGAGTCTGGTAAGAGAACCCCTTGCACGGTTATTAAAGGAATATGACAGCAACTAGATACCCACTGAATGAATGCCAGGGTGGCCAACTGTAAAATGCTTAAGCATAAGCAAGATATTCTATGGTTTCCATCAAATTTGTTTAGCTAGATTAATTAGTATCTGAAAGCCTAAGCATTCCATCATTAGCATTAAAATACTTGTTTCTTTATTATAACAACTTAAAAATAAATATTCTGAAGATAATTGCATTCAACACATTTTTGGTATACAATTCAGTATGACAGAAGGTGGCCTATGTTTAATATTTTATTGAAAAACTAGACATTCTTTAATATAAAGAATAATAATACAACATACAATTTTACTTCCATCTATTGTTGAGTTTTCTTTTTTTCTTTAAAAGTATCTAGAAGTTCAAAAACTTGACATGATAAAATATTAAAATTTGTAATGGAAAAATCAATGATAAAACTGGAAACTTACAACTAACTTTCTTTTTTAAAGTTTGTAAAAGAGTTGACATTTATTATATTTGAAAAGCCAAATTCCAAAAATCTCTTCCAAAACCCAGAAAATGTTTATATTTGTCTATAATACAAAATATTCCATCAATATGTATATTACAAAATATACATTGTATATTATAATAAAGGTCAGAAAACACTTTTAAAAACTGTTCAGTGTACTGCCTTCAAAGCATTCTCTGAAATAACTCAGAAAAGCTAATGTACCTTCCAAAGCTTAGCACAGTCAGAAAATAAGATTACAACTTAAGTCTCTATGCAGAACAGATTGAACACATTTTACACACAATTCTTTTCATGGCACTAAAGTTATAAGATTTCTTCTCTTTTTTAATTAAAAACTTTAACATTCAGAAATAATAAAGATGTTACTACGCTGTTCCATAAACAGTATTTGCTAATATAATTCTTGCGATAAATATGAACTTGTATGTTTATCAAATCCCTAAGAAGCTTATCTAAATCAACTCCCATGTAATTACCATTCACCATCTGTTCCACCAGGGCCTCAGCTGATCTGCTGGCATCTTGCAGTTTTCTGTACTTCTCAGGCTTTTCTCGCTGGATGGCCTGCAGCATGACAGGAAAGGTGAGTATTTCAACAGAGGGATTTTGAGGAAGAAAGTAATTAATCTCAGGGATGTCTTCTGACTTCTTGAGATCATTTAACCTGTTTCACTGCCCTGCTAGCCTCTTGATTTGACAATCCCACAACACTGGACACAACTTTAGGAAAAAAATCAGTCATAAAAGTCAAATACATAAATTGAGAATAAGAGCACAACAGATTTGACAAATGTTACACGTTGGTATTTTACAGACAAATAAAACATACAAATTAAGAGCTATTCAAAGCCCAATATTTCAAAATAATATATATATATCAATATATATTCAATAGAATTTTGTTGTGAAGGAATAGATTTGCTCATTTCTTATGCAACACACCCTCTATTCCTATTGGTATTGGTTAAAGTTAAGAATATTAAGCAAAATACAGGGTTTCATAGCATACTGCAGCATTGTGCCCATATATCACTGGATTGCTTATTTTACTCTCTTTTTGGGAAAAAATATAAAATGTGTATTAAGGTATAAAATATCTAACATATATATTAACATATAAAACAGACATTCATATGTAAGGCACCAAATAGGAGTGACACCTCCAGAATTAACCCAGGCTTCCAGTTATGTATTGGCCTTAATGCTCCCAGTCACCTTTCTATAGTGAATAATCTCCCATCCCCATTCAGCTGTGCAGTCTAACGAGGGTAGCTGGCAAAGCTGCAGGAAAGTAGGAGTTCCTAATGGATATAGTAGGAGTTCCTAATTTAATTTGGGTTAGTAGGAATACATATAGAAAGCAAATATATTTTGGACCTGACAGCCCTTCTATGTTGTCCTATAATTTACATTGATTTTAGCCTACTTTAGTTGTTTAGATGTGATTCAGTTGCCCATAATTTCTTGTTTAGATCAGCAAAAGCAAGATACAGCCACACTCAACTGGATACCAAGAAACAGAAGTCTGCATACCTCCCAGATACCCTGCCCAACATGTACTCCCCACAGCTCAAGAGTATCTCAGTTTACTGTGGCACATACTCGTGTGCAAAAAGATATACCACGGCAAATCCCAGATGATGTGTATGGGAAGATAACACTAAGCCTGGCTAGGGCTTCTTAGTGCTTGCTGATCACCTTTATTTCTACAGCGAACTCGCATGTACTTGGTGTGACTTGTGTCACACTGAAATTGTGAGTCTTCTTTACTTATTTAAAATTGGACTCATTTCTACACAGGAAACGTGAAATTATAATAATTTCCTAGGAAAATAATGAAATTTTTGAAATATGGAAAATAAAATTGGGGAATGAGGAATGAATTTATAGAAAGGCTAATATACAAGAAGAACATGGACAATGTCCCTGGTTTTCATGAGCAGTGAGGAGAAATTTGGAAGTTTAAATGGGCATCCAGTTGACTTTGCACATGTTCACAGCCTACTAATAGATGCCATCCATTCGTGCACATGGAAAAGGTTAAATGCCAGTCTCTCTGGCAATAAGTCAAAGCTCCCTAAAACTTGGTGATATAAATCTGTATAAATAACACATTTTTTTTAAAATAGTATATAGAGAAGAAGGAATATTTTACATTTTGCAAGGATTTCATTTATTATATTCCTAAACTCTCTGGGAAACTTTGCAAAGTTTAATCCAACTGCTTTTAAGATTAATGTAACATTCATTTTTGTAGCTGCTGTAGGTCAAAATCTTCTAACATTCTACTATGCCACTGCAGAATTTAAGTATTTTTCCAAAATTCAAAAAGATCTCTTTTATTAAGTCCCTGCAGAGTTTAAAAAATAGTTATGGAATCTTAATTAATCCTTCTCTGTCTATAATGCTAGGTGTAATTAGCAAAAGTCTAACTATAGAAAACTCAAAGTAATCATAAAAACACTAAAATATACTGAAAATAATCTTACTCAGTCTGTAGCACCAGATGTGTAATTATCATGAGTGCGACAGTAGTGAACACAAAGGAACACATGAAATATATAGAAATAACTTTTTTGAAATAAAAAAATGATATGACATTGAAGGCTGTGGCACTGAATCCTTCAGTATCCAGTAATATATCATATGTCCATAAAAATGTGGAGCAATTTCTGTATCTCCAGAAAAAGATTAATGTTTCCAAGTCCTGATAGAAGTAAAAGTACTATATGTGAGCACTTAAATATTAAAAAATGGCACATTCAGTAAACACATTGAACTTCTGTCCATTGTTTTTGTGTAATTAGGATATATTATCAGGCAATGGTTACAGAAATACATATGATTACATAAAAACCGTACTGCTAGCCAAAGGAATTAAGACTGTCCTCTTTGTCCTCATGTAAAAAGAAATTTGGGGACAAATTGCCTTATTTGGGGAGGAAGGAGAAAATTAACCTTGCATACTTCCACTGTTTTATTGTCCTCCCTTCCGTGGTTTGCTGAATCCACAAACTTTGTCTTAGATTTCTAAGCTCCTTAGAGTAAAAACTTCCAAAAGGAAAGATAACATGCCTAGAAATGAATGGATGTGAACACCTCTCATTTATCTCGTCAGCTCTGCTTCATTCACTTCCTTTACTGCTGCTTCATTCACTTCCTTTACTGGGACAATACTCCAGATTTAGGTTCATTCATGATATAAGAAAAGCTGGAATAAGTTTGAGGGGAGGACTGCAGTATTTGTAAATGTAGTGTACACTGCAATTGTTAACACTTTTCTGATGAAAAGTTGCTGAAAACACAAAATTTAAAATTTAATTAAAATAAAAAATGTAATTTTCCTTTTTTATATAAAAGAACAAAGAAAAAATATATCAAAAAGAAAAGGATATATTTGTATAGTTTCTTTCAATTGGAGATTAATTCTCTTTGAAGACTATTTTTTAACTGGCAATAAAAAGATATAATGACCTGGATTTAACTGTACATTATTATAGTTGTTTCAATGATATTAAAAATTCTTCTTTTGCTAAATGCCAGCTGAACATTAATGGGCTTATTTCACAACATTCTCAGAGTTTTATTTGACCCTAAGATTTTATTTGGCATTAAATGACTTAATAGCCTAGACACACTGATGTTCTAAGGCATTTGAACGCTATTCCTATTAAATCAAAATCCTACTTCGTGAGCTCCGTGGTAGGATATTGAGTAGCAGAATTCCCTAACATCTTGTGAGCCTGATCAACTGCCCCTATGGGCAGGAGATGGCAACATCATCACTGACTTAACAGCGATTTGTCTTTAAAATATTCTGGCCCAACAAAGCATATCTGGAAAAGGTCACAAAAAGAAAATGAACAAATGAGAAATGGGCATTTGAGAATGTCAAGAGAACACATTTAATTGTCTGGGATATTTAACATTTTTCCTTAAATCAAGTTCTTATACTTTTCCCTTTCATATTGAATTTCCAGATGCTTCTTGGCTACCATAACCACTTTTAAGGAATTTTTGAGTTTATCAATGCATAGTCTCAAAACTGACTTCCTAATAAAAAAGATTTTATGACTGATAAGTTTTAATTTTCTCCACCTGAACTCTCATATATTTGGACATACAATAACGAAGGTCTATGAAGGTCATTATGGCTTAAAAGAAACAAAAACACCACAAGTCATTGGTGGGTCTGTTTTAAGTAAAATAAACATACTACGAGAAAAAGGTTAAGTGTGATGCAGCTATGTTTAGGGCATAATTACTTGGATGCCTTCACTGAAGTAATATGGAGTAATATGGCTGTCCCACATGCAACTTATACCTATGGTGCCTACTCTCTTTGCCCAGGGAAGGCCTTCATCTTGGGGCTCTGGAGGGCTATAAATACTGTTGCCTCTCCCCAAACGTAGGGATAGATTTTCTGTGCATATCTAGTATATTCAATCTGTACAGTGCATCTGCCAAAAGCTAAATTTCCTGCCAGTATCTGAAGAGCAGCTGCTTTAGCAAACATTTCATACAGCCTGCTCTTGGCTCCATCTCCCCCAGGCCTCCTCTGAGCTGGGATGGGAGTAGACTTTTGAACTGGATGAATCATCAGTGATGACAAAAGAGCTTTCCTTCTGGCTGTCTCTTTTGAAGTCTCAGTCCCTCCATCATTTAACAGATGTATTTCCATTATATCACATGGAAGTGACCCTCAACCCAGGAAATTCATGACAAGGAGCAAGTTGCCACCACAGGAAAAAATAATCCAATCAGTAAACCATCCTCAAAAAAAAAAACTTGCAGAAAAGAAGGCAATTAGGAACATGATATGAGGATTAGCAACTATCCTGGTAGGAAAAAAAAAATGGTTGTATGTCAGACATCAATCAGGCACAGGTGTTCTGTGCTATACCAATACAGACAGTACTTTAAGGAGAAAAGTAAAAGAAGATAGTTAATAACTACATTTCTCCTTACCTCCTCCAATATTATGTATGTTTTTAGCAACCTAAATGAGATCCGAACAAATATGGTAGCGAGGGGTCTCCCATCCCAAGTGCTTTGCCTCGGCATCAACACAAGACATGAGTTACTGGGGATTCTCACTGGGACCAGAGGAGCTCTGTGGTTCACCTACTTTCAGTGTTGTATAAAATGATTCCCATTATCTTAGCAGGTAAACATCGGAACCTACCAAATTGTTTCTGTATATTTGATTAGTTCTGTTTAAATATATATGAGATATACATATATGTAATATATATTTACATAACTTGAAGTGCCATGACCTAAATTCAGTATGTTACACTCTAATAGACTGTCAGTAATGTTATGACAACACTAAATTAAAACTATTGCAAGAAAAGTCTGATTTAACATGAACTTTAAAAATATATTTGAAGTAATGAAATCAGTGTTCCTCAGCCTTATTACATGTAATTATGATGGATAAGAAGAAGGGAGAAAAACCAACAGCCAAAATTTAACTTCACTACAGTAACTTTGTTTCATCTGTTTGTGTTGTAGGATTAAATAACATCTTATTTTTTAACGAAACTTTCTCAAGTTCCCCGAGATTCTAAAAGTATAGCAGGTTACAACAAAGTTTCTCTTCTCTTACTCAGAAAAGGCAACTATTTTGCAACTACCTACAAAAACTAAATGTAGAAAAAAATGTAGTAGTTTGGTTCCAAAGTATAACTTCAAAGTTGATGAAAAATATAGAAAAACACACTAAGCTACTTCTTACACAGTGCAGAATCACTCATTTCCAAAAACATGGAAAGAAGCATTTTTGGATCTGCTGTTGTACAACAGCAGATTTTTAAAAACATGATGAGGAGATTGGTGATTTTCAGATATGTTTTACAGATGTTCTTGAACACTAAAAGATGACATTTTTCATATCCTTCAATTTATGCAAATTAAGCCATTAGGATAGAAGTGTGGTGCAAGTGAGAAGTAATTAATAGAATTTGATTCACCTTTACCAATGATTTTCATGAATCTAGAGTATCTTAATTAAATGTACACATTAGTAAATATGTTCTCTATATTCAGAAACAATGTGAAGCATTTATGGTATTAAAATCTCAAATTTACAAAAATAGTAAACACTTCTAAATTTCTCATGTATATGTTCAATCAATGCTTTTCAGTCTACATTTGAACTCTTCTAAACTTGGACTTTGAAAGCACTTTCACAAGTTAATACAAACTGACAAACATATATATTAGTACTTTTTCCTACATTGACTCTTTCTCTGAGATCTGAGAGATTTCCTTCTTTTCGATACATTGCAAACTCAGGACTCTGAAGTACAGCTTCTGAGCGGGTCATCCAACTATGGAGCTCTGTTGTATCCGAGTCAAACCTAAGATAGAGAGAAGTGTGATAAGGTATTTCATTTCCACAAAGTATTTCTGAAAATAACACTGTTGAACCAATTGTTTAAGCAAGTGCATAAGTCACAATTTCTCTCTCTCAAGAAAGGTTCTAAATGGTCCGTATTTTACCTGTTTACTGTAAATTTGAGAACCTTCAAATACTGTTTTGTTTTTAAGACACTGATTGACAACTGAACAGATACAACCATTTTCAGGATTCTACTTTTATAAGTTGATTATTTAGAAGATATACAAGTGGCTCTGTCAGCTAAAGAAAGTGTAACACAAGCCCAGCTGGCTCAGCTGAAGATCCTGGGCCTATGATGTGGCTCACTAAATACGGTCTTCATATCTGTATGGTTTCTGTGCTGGCTGCTAGTAATGATATCATGAAAGATATTCACAGAGGAAATTTGCATTAACAATGACCAATAAATTATAACTTTCTTACAGCTAAAAGTTTAGAAATGGAAAAATAAGACCCTTAATTCTGTGCATACATATTTTTAAGTAGTTTTTAATGTACAGTCATTTTTAATAAAGCCTGGAATCTTTCATCAACTGCCTTAACACTGATTGCAATTTGTGACTCCAACAACAAGGTGTGAAAGACTCTGAGTAGTAAATAACGAAAAAGGAGAAAGAATAATCACATACTTTCTTAATTTCAGCCCAATAGCCTACACTTAAATCATCAGCTCTTAGATGCAATGTGAATATAAACAATCATAGTAACACTGTCTGCACACTTCTTAGAAGAGGGAAAAACATATGATTAAGAAGGAATGGGATGTACAGAAATTTAATTTTATAAATAATCATGAATGCAGAGGCAGAAAACAAAACAAAAAGCAAATTTTCATCCTGTTCAGAGAGTTTCCACCCTGGTATCAGATTCTAATGCAGCAAACTGAACAGTACTGCCGTCAAGAGTTTCCTACTAAGCATTACCTCTTAGCTTGCACAACATTTCATCAATTGTTATTCTTGAAATAGAATCTTATAATTTGTTCAGCATAGAGAAGCTCTATGTTTAATAAGTGCTCTCATGAAATTTTAAGACTAGGACATAGCGAAACTATGAGAGCCAGTATTCCCACAGAAACCGGGAAAGTTATCTGTTCAACAAATTGGCAAGCACTCTCTACATATGCAATCCTCCCAGTTTCAGCAGAGGAAAATCAAAGGTTTTTTGCCCCCCCCCCCCTTTTTTTTTCTCTGACTCAGGACTGTTTAACAGCTTAAAAGAGGAAACACTCCATTTCAAAACTAAGAAGTGCCTGGTTTACGTTACAAAAGCTAACAGTTCCACAGTTCTTCCCAACATGCATCTGTAGATAAATTCTCTATGTCCAGCCTATGTTCAATACCTACTGTAGAGACCAAAACATCTGTCCTATGTATGAAAGATCAGTGATGGGCAGTTTTACAGAGATAAGACAGAGTTCCTCTCAGTCAAGTTAGGGCAACTACCTGTTAGGTCACTTGAGGGCTGCTGAGATACAAAGAAGCCTCAAATATCCACTGTACTTTTTTTTTTTTTTTTTTTTTTAAAAAGGAAACAAAAAACCACCCCCCGAAAAAAGCAGTATTAGTGCTGTACTTCCTCCTGTTTTACTCAGGCATCTGGTTAAAGGCTTGTCAACAACAGAGGCAAAATGAACAGTAGTAGGACCTATATTAAGTGTCGAGACAGAACTTAGGTGGTGGTCTCCGGGCACCCAACTACAGGGAATTGCCACCCTGATTCTCTGTCAGCAGTGTACAAACCCCCAGATGATGGGGTATTGTCACCGTGCTCTCCTGTTCAGGCTCCCACTGTGGTCAGGAGCCAGATAGGAAAAACATGCAAATAATGTACAAAGCAAAGGTCACTTCTTTCACCTCATTTAAATCTATAGTCAAAGCTAGCGCTATAGCCATTGTTGGTTACTGTGGCAAAACATCTGTCTGTGTAATGTAGAACACAGAACATCATATAAATGATAGCAATGAAAAGATGTTTGCCAGTCCTTCAGTACTAAATTCCCTGGACAGCAGGTAAAAGTTTATTACTTCTGTTGTCTGCCCTTTTCTGCAGTTGCAGTTAAGTAGGGCCATCAAGGCAAGCTCTCTAAAGAACAGTCTTGGATGAGTCTGCTTTAGTAAGGAAAATAGCAAAGCAAAATGTTTACCAGTGATTACTTTTTAGACAAAAAGACTTAGCCTCTGCCCCTGGTCAAAGCCATTTTTTCTGCCTTTTCGACCCCTGAATGTGTTATCTAGAAGAGGAATGGGGGAATTTGGGAGAGTCTTGGCAGTACACAAAATGATGAGTAACACATCACATGGCCCAGAGATTTATCAGATGGTGGTAAGCATTGGCCACAGCACGCAGGGTCTTGATGGAGCTAGTCACAGGCAACATTGCTCTGCCAGAGGCAGCTTCTTCTGCAGATAAAGACAAACAACTCCTCCTGTTCCAAAAAGAGTTAAATAAAGAGGAGGGAGAAAAGGGCTGAGAGAGCTGAGTATTGATTCAGGGCAGCTTTTTTGCACAGCATAAATACGCTTAATGTTTACAGACATTGAACCTTTTTCTATTGCTTTAGGGGAAAAAAAAAGATTATCTCTCCTAAGTTTAGCTTCTGTAAAAACACAAAATGCAGGTACAATACTGCATTTAATTCTTATGTTATGACTGTTAGACATTTGAATTCTGAGAATAGTTTCAATTACAAACCATGTTAACTCTAGATTGATAGCAAAGGATCAATATAGTCCTTAAATCTTGTAAGTACAACAATACTTTTGACATAAAAAATAATGAAATATTACCTTTCTGGCCCAATAAAGTTGAGTGCATGTAGAATTTGTTAAAACTAAATCCATGGAAGACACTAAAACCAAATCACTTCAGGCAATCGCTCTAAGTAATCACCTCACTTTAAAATGCATGTTAGCTTGCTGTCTACCTTAAAATTCAATCTGCAGCAGAGAATTTACTGCCTCTAAAATTCTTTATGTGGCACGCATGGTTTAGTTTTCAAATTAGCCTTTATTTTAGCTATTCTTTACAACAGAAATCTTTTACAGCTCTCCCTGCCCTCTATTTATAAGTCAACACATTTCAGATGAATTGAAATATGGTCTCTTTTTAGTCCACAGCATGTTTGAAAAAAAATGATATTTTTTATCTATGCCACTGTAAGCTGCATGCAGTGAATCCCACGTTGCATGCATGTGTGCAACCCCATCAGCTGATTGCAGCGACTCATTTTCTTTACCATATTAACTACAGACCCCTTCATTATTCTCTTGCTGAAATCATTCAAGGTACAGAAGACTGTTTGAAAATGTCTCCTTGTTCTAGCTTTCCCTTCTTCTTCTGAATTAAACATAGGATAAACCTCAATTTTAAGGTGTTTCATAACTATATTATTTTTCTTTTTTTTTTTTTTCTGTTTCTCTGCATGGAACTCTGGCCCAAATATCCGATATTCAGGTCTTAACTCCAAGTCCTTGCCTAATCTAATGCCTTTTGAAAACTGCTAAATGACATCAACCATTAGTTTATTTATATTTCATAACAAAAACATACTTTTTTAAAGTTATAAAATGACTGATTGACTCCAAACGTTCCACCAATACTATATATCTTATAAAGGATAAGTATGGGGCTTAAAAACCAGCATCATCTAGCAAAGAACATTGATATATTGAAACTCGTGGGTTTTGTTTGTGCTTTATACACACACTACTACATGGAGACAATTTCTCTGATCACATGCATGCACTAATTTCCCACACACTTACACCTATAGCTCAAATGTCGTGCAGGCTCACATGGGAACACAAGTTGTGCAGTACCCTGCTGCACCCATCTGACTAACAAGGTTTATCTTTCTTCTAAACTGATTAAATTTCATTTTAAATTGCTACTGTGCTACTACTGCTAGAAAGAGGTTTCAGAATGGCATTTTTTCAATGGATAGAATCTGCCTATCAATTCCCTTCACACTTTTTTTTCCCCTCTTACTTTCACAATGGATATGTCAATGCTTTGTACCTTGGGCAGACAGAAAATCATTTGCCCATGTCCTGAGACAGCAGGGAATGACGCAACTCAGATCCAAGAAAGACACTAGTGAGTTGGTACATACCGCGTTGATCAGCAGCACTCTTCTTTAACCTAGCTCCAAGTTAATTAGAAACGTGCCTAAAGATAACTTCACAATATATTTATCAGCAGAACTACTCTGGATTGTTGACCTCCTCTGCTGTACTTGCAGCTGTTTAGTCTTAGTTAGATACATACGCTTGTTCCTATCTCCTAATGTAATAGCGTATTTGTCCTAATAACATTTTTATCTTCCTTGCTCCTAATGAATGCTAGCCTGGACCTTCCGTACCCTCATGATGCCTTCAATTCAATTTAGCCTTCTCAACAATATTATTAGCATATTTCCATATCATGTACAAAGGCATTAAAGAAAATATTAAATCAGGCTCTGGAGTAAATCTCTCTGAGGAAGCATTTTCTAGACTCGTAGCACAACCTCTTGCCTTCTTTAGCCAGTCAGCCATCCTGCCATTCCTGCAGTAAGCCATACCTTCCACAGCCCAGCCAGTGATGCTAGCCTGAAGCACAGAGCACCTGGCAGAAATTCACGTATTTTCCCTGTCTTTCTCACACCTGAGAAAAAACACTGATGGATGAGGCAAATGAAAACCTGGAGGCTGTGGTAGGGTAAATTTATTAACGTCTTTGGCCTTCCGCCAATGTCCCATGGCTAGAGGGGCAAAGCTGTTTACTCGAGTCATCTTGCCTTGAGAGCAATGCCAGCTGCTCTTGTCCCTAGAATACAGTGGGATGAAACCCAGTGGGATGAAACAGGCTTATTCACAGCAGATTTGCCACTATGGCATTTTCTGCTCCACAAACAGGATAAAGGGTTAAAAAACAACAGACACAAAAAAGTTACAAAGTGACATTTTTACAGAACTCGATATTATAGCTGTACCTGCTCCAGCGCTGTAGATGAAAACATTCATAAATTATTCCTCTTGTAAATAACAGAAAATTATCTTATTATGTGCTCAGTCACCTTTCATTTTCTCTGGTGCAAGAGACACAGAAACAACACTGGAAGCAATGACCACCGGGAAAATTACAAAGATGTTACCCTCTTCATTTTAGCTTTGCTAAGTACCATTATGTAACAAGAAAAGTGCAAAAGCTACATTTCAAAACAGTGTGAGAGTCAAGCAAGCCACTGAGCAGCTGTTAAAGTGCTTAACAACATTTCATTCTGACTAACATAATTCATTGTGCAGCAAGGGCCTACCTGAAACAACAGCTAAAAAAGAAAATCATAATTTTTCCTTTAATATGTTTTTCTAAACAAGAATATTCCAAACTTTAAGTAATGATGCATCAAAACTCCAAACATAATAACTTTCAAAACAATGAAAACTAGTTCATTGTTTTAAAAAATATTCAGGTATCCTAACACTAAATGCAAAACACTAGATGGAGCAACCACCCTGTTTCAA
The DNA here is from genome assembly GCA_032275445.1 of Crypturellus soui. NCBI lineage: Eukaryota > Metazoa > Chordata > Aves > Tinamiformes > Tinamidae > Crypturellus > Crypturellus soui. The sequence continues at coordinate 790,698 of JAUBNY010000176.1, forward strand.
AATGCCTTTCTTTTCAAAGGGTAAAAATCAATTTCAGATCTCAAGTTTAATGCTTTATCTATAACAATGTTATGACAAATAATCTTTCCTTGAAAATACTGGGAATTGTGGACAAGATTATATACTAATTGGTGAAGAAAAGTATCTATCTTGCACATTATATTATTAAGAACATTCACAATAAATATACTAAACTGCTTCAGCTTGTTTGCTATTTTAAAACCTCCCGGGAATAGAATAAATTTCAGATTTTTCTATGCTATACTCCTGACCTATGTTTTCTTCTAGAATATGTAAATAGCATGGAAAGGAAAATGACACCATTTACATTATGTTTTCTTCTAAAACTTCACTTACATTACATTTCTATCAACTCCTAAAGTCTAATATATATTCCTATGACTTTTATTATACAGCTCCAACATTTTTTTCCTTCTCAGTTGGAAATGAGTTTCTTTGGAAAAATGTGCTTACTTTCTTCTGACTGGCAACTGAATTTAGCACATATCCTGAATCATTCTGAAGTTTTTAAGCACTAAATCTGTGGATTTTCAGGAATTAAAAGTAATCTGCTTCTTTTATCTGCTATCTACCATTTATGATAGCAAGTATCTTTAGGAGGAGGGAAAAACAGCTTGTTGCCCATGCCCTCATGCCATAGTAGAGAGAGTTGGAAATAGGAACCATGAAAAAATGAATTCAATTCCCCTGTCAATTGGTCTACTGGGTCAAACTGCTTGTCCTCAATTCCATCAATACAAATGAGGTTACCTTCCAGAACACTTGAAAATGTAAAAATAGAAAGCATCATGGAAAGCTTGATGTTTCTGTCCTAGTCATCCTTGGTCTCTCCTCAGCTCAGCAGCAGGAGAGCACAGGGTTACACAGAGCGTTCACGGGGCATTCACAGTGGAGCCATACTAGTCCTTATCCCTCCTTGAGACTGAGGACCCAGCAATTCACACCCATTTTTAACACATGCTCTGCTCTTTCTGAAACGCTCAGAATGCAGGAAAGGAAATCTGATCATAAGACTTCCCAAACATGTGGCAGTTGAGGATGATGCATTCAGTTTAGGCAGGCTCAGCAACAAAGCTGACTAAAACCTGAGAAGAACAGAGGAAAAAAGCTGAGAAAACTTGGAAGCATCCTTCTTCCTACTCACAAGAAAAGTGTCAATCCCCAACCTGTCACACCCTTCCCAAGAAATAAACAACCCTCCCGACACGTCGTGCAACCCCAGAGGATGGCCAGCACCCTGTGGCTGTGCACATTCAGAAACCTCCAGCAGGCATTCAATGCCCAGAGTTCTCCTGAATCAAACAGAAACTAAGTGTTGTAGAATCACCAATTCTTAGTCTATAAGAGTTCAATTTTGAACACAAACAGTATTTGAACAGTATTTTAAATACACGCAGTAAGGAATGATATAGGAGAAGGCAGATCAGGAGCATCCATTCTCTAGATCAGTTCGAAAACTAAAAGCTGTGCAATACTGTGGTTTTGCTTCTCTCTTGGGTCTAGGACCAAGTAAATATACACACACACACAAATGAAAGATCTTGCAGTCAGCAACAGACCCAAAAAATAATTTGACTTGACTGTAGGGGATTACAGCCATGACATCCTCCCCTCAAAAAATCATTGATGAAGAACATATCTAAACACCTACACACGCAGATATTTTAGCTAGGCATGCACACTTTAAGGTTAGTTTTATTCCCCCATTGTTGTATTTGTTCATGTTCAGGTTAAATTCTTAATGTTGGAGGAAGACAACAGCATAACGTCAAATGCGTTCGTCTGTTAAGACTGCATATTTTATTCAGACCAGTCGTTACAATTATTATCAGAGCAAGCTGAAACTCCTTCCCTGAAGTTCCTTTGTCCACTATTTATCTAAAACTATTTATTCACTGGTTTCCCAACTCCAGAACATCCTTTGGGATTTTATAGAAAGGAAGGAAATACAGTCTCTTTTTATTTGTTCATCTAGAAATGCCAAATATATATATATCTCTAAATGGAAATGCCTTGTTGACAATACAACCATCATTCATCTTGCTGCACAGCTGTGAACACTTGTAACAACATCCAACCTGATAGGAAAGGGGATGCAGTATTCTTTTTACACCATGTATAAAACATTCCCAAATAGTAAGACTAAACTGGAAATCTAACATTTAGAATGGTCAAAGATAGGTCATGTGAATTGCCTTACTGGTTGCATATGTATAAAGAAAATCGCCCCTAAGTGGCTACTTTTTAAATGACATACCTACTTCAATTAAAACAGTCTCTAGATTTCTCCTACTATTAGTAGATCTCATTTCCCTTAATAATATACTTAGCTGTAGATTGTAATGTAGTTAAAGGTTAAAAAAAATATTTTACAATAAAATAACTAACAGTTATCACTTAAAACACACAGAACTAAGCAAAGATGTTTTCTGCAGAAATGAGACAGTGAATTCAATTTCTTATTCTTCCCCGTTCTTGAATTGGCTGCCTTACAATCAACTCAGAATTTCATAGGTTTATCTAAGCACCAAAAGCCATTTCTGAAATGAACATTAAAATGATTGTCTTAAATCTAATTTCTTAGTACCACATTCATAAATTATTTAATCTCTTTAACAAGTTCTTCCTCAAATGATCAGAAATCTTTTATTTTTTGGACTCAGTGCTCTGTCTTGGTTTATAATCCATTTTATCTTGAACTTGAGTTACACATGGCAAACTTCTGAAAATGATGTTACCACATGTTTGACCAAAGAACAATTCTGCCTCTGCAGAACCATTATTCTTCCTGCTGACTCACAAAGCAGAAAGAATTTTACTTCAATTTTAAAAACCAGGGAATATCAACATCACTAGCATTCTCACTATTAGAAAAATAATTTTCAAGCTGAGAACTGATGGAATACTTGTCTTTCAAGTTTCAAGACTAGTGTCAGGTGGGGCCCTACATGGTCATAACTAAGGACTTTGATTGAATAAAATAGGAGCACAATGTTATTGACGTAATGTTTGACATCCTATAGCAAAAAAAGAGTTATTTGCTGGGCTAGAGGCATAAAAAAAAAAAAAAAAGTCCTTAATTCACCCCCCGCACTCTGCACCCCCAAAAAGCAATAACCAATTAGTATCTTAACAGAGTACACAAATGCAGTTTTCATCTCAAAAACGTACACAGCAAACTATTGCAGCCAAAGGTTGTTTCTGTATTCTTGTCCAAATGCTACTGCTACTCCTTCTCCATCCCTTAATGATTCTCACCTCTTCCTAATCTCCGAATCCACGAGGAGCTGCCGCTTTTTGTGGGGCGGAGGTGGTGGGAGTTCCTCTTTCGCGTGTTTAACCAGGATTTGTTCTCTCGTGGTCACCATAGTTACAGTTTCCATTACAGTTGTCTGTGTCAGTGATGTCTGAGTGGTAGCGGCAGCCTGTGAAATCTGAGAGAGGTATTAAAGCAGAGGTCACACATCGCTTGGAAGACCTGGGTGAAGACTGTTTGGAGTGGCAATAGAAAATAATGAGAAACTGCTCCTGTCTGATCATAGGCTGACCTTCAGAAAAAAAAAAAACACTACATTGAACGCAAACCAAATTGTTTTATCTGAGTCATGCTATGTGAATAAAACATCTGTAGAATTCAATATAAAAATCAGAAAGAATCCTAAGCAGAATGTATTTACGGCTCCCTCTAAATCATGCTGATTGAAGAAAAGAAATAAATGGCAAAGAAAAGGTCAATTTCATGAGGGAATTAAATGATTGAAAATACATAAAATGTTACTATTTCTGTAGTCTATTCTGCCTCTGTTCTAAATATTTATTTCCCAAGGAGAGATAAAGAAAACCTGTGGCACTAAATTACCAATCGTTATTTTTACTGTTTATACTAATTTTCAAACCAGGATATAATTCATCCCAACCCATTTGTAAAAGAGCAGTTTGTTTTCTGTCAGGATATCTTAAAGAAGAACACATGCACTAGCAGACAAGTAAACTTCCCTCAAAATTATTTCATAGTAAAAAAAAATTAAAGGAGTTCATAAAAGATACTACTTAAATATGTAATACTGTAAACATTACCAATCTAGTGTGATTACTTTGCATAGTAATATGAAAATGGACTTTTAAGATAGTTTAGTAGTAAAAAATGGTATGATCATAAATATTTTCTGCTCATGCGTTTGAAGTATAATATGAAAACATAAATCAGTGTCATCAAAATACTGTAATTATGCACACACCATCTACATATGTTATTGCTTTTGTACAACATCAGGAAACATGCAAACATGGGAATCTATTCTCTAGGTGGCTTAGTGCATTAATAATTCTTTTTATTCCAACAGATTCTGGCTCTTTTATTAAAATGGTCTGGTTATGGCTCCAGTGACCATTTCATAGTTTAGGGTAGTGAAATGGAAAATAAAAGGATGACTGGGGAAAGCTCTGTGCTAGAGGAGCTCTGCTTCTTTGCTCATGTGTAAGAATGAGAATGTTCTCCTGATTTAGAGAAAGCAATGCTAGTATTTAAGATTCAGTGAAATACAGGTATATAAATAACATATTAGTTCTTGCACAGAAGCCCAGTGAGAGCACAGACTTATCTTAGTTATTGAGGTACTAGCATTTATATGAACAATGGAGAAGAGGTGGACCAAGGTATTTAACAGCAATTCCTTTCCCATGGTATGTCCTTTGGTGGAAAAACAAAATAATGTGGAAAGGGCACACTACTAGCAACCAGCTTCTTGACAGCAGGCAATATGAAAAAAGCAAAACAACAAAAAACACCTGAAGTATCCTGACTTCCTGACAATGTTGCCTAATGTTTCATGTGGTCTGCTAAAGAAAAGAGTCTTGCTCCTCTTTGTTCAGTGTGTCAATGGAAATGACAAGGAGAAAAGTCAACTACCATGGTAATTTTGGCAATCTTACTCACAGGAGTCAATTCAGTGCTAGATTTCCCTTTCTAGAACTGACCCTCTGCCTATGTTTCTGAGAAGAATCTGAACTATTTAGAAGACTGCAATGTTAAGATTCAAAGGAAAACTCTTATCTCTGGTTAAGAATGTTAATTAGAGTAAGATGCATGTGAAGTGCAGGGACTTCAGAATCATACGAATTTTATCAATTCTTCAGCAGAGAAAAACACCCTGTTTACCTTTTCATCACTTCTGTATACATATAAGCATCTTTGTTTTGGCTCCCTCAACTGCATCATGAAAATAAGGAAACATTTCCATATAGATTTATTAACATTTTATGCAGTACTCTTTTCAGATTTGCTTTTAATTACCTTTTATTTCTGAGGGAAAAGAGGGGAGCAAATTAAAATTTCTAAGGTCTCGGTCCCTACAAACACCTGAGGGCACCTGTCACTGGGTTGTTCCAGCAGCTAAAGAGCATTTCACATCATTGCTTAATCCATACGAGGATTCTCGGAGACAGCCTCTCTTTGCCCTTCTCGCAAAATTCTGATGGTACTCAGGAAAAGTTTTATCTAGAAATCAATGGCAGGATATGTGCCTGACACCTGCGGCCATATCCTGTCGTGTTTCCATTCGCCGATCAATATCAGGGCACAGCTTAGAGTGAAGAAGGTGGAAAACAGGACAAACCACAGCTAAGAGTGTCGTAGGCATCATCTGCAGCCTACAAGCAATTACGCAGCAGTAACAGCTCCAGCTGATGATGGGGAACTGTTCAAACAAAGCCCGCGGCATCATTACCATGTGCTCAGAGCAGCCAAGTCACGACGCTGCGGGGTATGATGATTTGCATGTGAAAAAAAGTATTTTACATGCTTAATTTTGCTTTACATGCTTAAGTGGAGGTGAAATACTATATACGCCAAAGAGAAAAGGGAGATGTGCATTTGAAGTCCACATTATTTTAACGAGGGAAGGCTAAAAAGTGTTGAAGATTATACACTGCCATGTAACTGCATGCAATAAAGTTTAAGAACTTGGTTCACATTTAGAGTACTACTCCTTAGGAGGTAAAGGAAAACCCTTAAAAATATGAACTTACAAAAGAGGAAGTAACTTTCACTTGCTTCCCTAGCAAAGAAAAACAAAAAAGACTCTCAGTCTTCCCATGGAAGTGATTTGTTTCATGGTTGTTCATTCAAGGATGGCCCAAGTAATGACAGTTTAGCGCCTTTAACCTTCTAAGCTCCTGACAAGCAGATATGAATCCGAGAAGGGGAGCTACAGATCCAGTCTTTAACCCACTGGAAAATCATGCGGAAAGCACTAAGGTGACTCATGAGGCTGCAGATTAAAAGGCTTTCAAAATACAAGGGTTGCATCCAGGTTCACATCAGTAAGCTTGTTTTAGAAATGTGTTGAAACTCATCTCTTTTCAGAGTAGAAAAGGAGTAGACAAATTTCAACTTCCTTTTCATTCTCTACAGATAATGGTATGTACAATGTACGTATAACACTTCAGTAGTTTTATGCCATTTTATTTCTATTTTATACTGCAGCCTACCTTTAATGTCATCATTTACAGCTGCCTTTGGAAATGCCCTCAGTCCTGATATACTCATAATTTTCCTTAACACTCACTTTTGGAGCTGTCATCACTCTGATAAAATGCGTGCACGTGAGTGGGGAAGTTCTGAAGAGGAATGGTGTTTTCTTTAGTTTGGGAAGGTTTTCAGTATAGCTTAGAGAAACACAATGCCCTCAGTAACTGTGAGTGCCTTTGGTGTCTAAAAGTCATGCACCTAGTTGAAACAAGTTGTCTTTGTTTCCACTGCGTGGTCAATGAAGAAAAGAAAGCACTATTTCAGGGTGAGGATAAACATTTTAGATGAGCTTTTCTCTCATCCTTGCCATCCATTCATTATAGCAGAAGTTTCAGCCATGAGTTCAGATCAGATGCTTAGATTTGGCTAACTGTGGAGGACTCACATTCCAATTCCAACACATTTCCTTTGGGTTGTGTAACTGTGTCCGATGTGATAAGTGGAAAATCAGCTTTGAGTTAAGGCTGAAATTGCCTGTTCCAAATGATTTTTTACTTAATCACAGTAAGTGAGGGAGGGGAAATAATAATGACAACATTATTATGAAAGCACTGTAAGAATAAATAATTAATTAAGCAATAAATTTCATTTTTGAGCCAGTATCTAGGTTTGAAGAATAACATGCATCTTCTGGTAAGCTTTAGTGAAAATATTATATTGCCACCCTCTTCCAACTTCCCTCTACCTTGTAAGGTTTATAGAGTTTTATGAAATAAAAAATAAAAGAAAAAAGTTATAACTCTGCATATGGTAAGATCAGAGTGGTTAAGGTGTCAATTATTACTAGTATTCAGAATGAGAACACTAGGAGGAAGAAAGTTAGAAATCTTGAATGGATTTAGTTTTCTAAAAAATGGAGCTTCTTGAACTACTAAATTAATGTTCTCACACACTGGACATACTGTATAAGCTGATCAAAACAAATGCACTGGTGCACAACACTTGCTTTTCTTTCAGGACACCACAGTTGCGCTGCTTGCACCTTTGTAAAAGGTACTGATGGAGAGCCCTGCTCCGCGGTTACTGTGAGAAACAAACCTGCAGAGACAGGCTTGAGACCATGCTCAGCCACTGGAGTTTACACAGACAGTTTCTCCTCCGGTGCAGATGGGCCTGAATCCTGTGCACAGCTGGGCAGCCAAAGGCTTTGGGATGCTCTGGCTGCACAGACTGCGCACCAGGCTCTGCTGGGATCTTTAACCAAACTAGGAAAAAATACATCCCTTCTTTGCACTGGTCAGTAAAGCAGTCCAAGCTGGAGGGCAGTACTGCTCCGTAGAAGCTAGGAAGAATGCACTCTTTGGAGACGTTCCCAAAATCCACAAACCTGTGACCTGACATACTGAATTCCTGAAATCAGGAGACCTTAGCTGTCCCAGATTCAAAATGCATCTCTGGATTTTTCTCTGCAACAAATCTCCTAGTGTAAATACAGAAGAGTTGAATCAAATCTTCAGCTGTTATCACTTCCACTGCTGTACAGCACAAATTTCTTTTGACTTTTAATGTCAAGTAAAGATGTCTTTAGATATTTTTTAATCCCTCTTCCATTGCAATAGTCAAATTATGTTGTTATGAAATTAATTGGACATTAATGAGAAGGAAAAAGTGAGCTGCCCTTGGTTTAATTCTATCAAGAAAGATGTTGACAGATATAGAACAAAATAAGTGGATACATTTTGGAGTATTACACCAGAGCATTGATCTGGTGTGACAAATGTGAACATTAGATCCTCGATTTCTTTTTCATTATATTATGGGTAAGAGAAAGAAGCAAGACAAGATAACAGCAGATGATTTTCTTTCTTCATTGATATTTTGGTCATAGCTATGAGTTCCTTTATTTTTCATAAAACTTCTTTTTATAGGTCATTTTTTAAATCTCTAAGTCAGGATAATAAAAGCTGAAGTGAAACAGTAATTACATAAACTTTCACTGTTGAAGAGAAATAAAAATAATTTTGGTTTAACTACTAAATGGTTTTAATAGTAATTTCAGACTAAGTGCTACTCCACAGAGAAAGCCATAAAAACAGTATATATGAAGCAATCAACTATTATAGGTTAGAATAAATTAACTGGAAATATTATCATTATGGATTGTATAAACACAGTTTAAAACCCTATAAAGTTATCAGCACCAAGAGGGAGAACAATCAAAAAGGAGATCAAAAGGAGAACAATCAAAAAATAAAGAGATAAATAATGTTCTCAAAAGTTATATAACAGTTGCATGCTGCTGTCCTAAAAATAAAATGTGTCTGAAGCAATCATGCAGGGAAAAGATTTAAAACAACATGACAAACAGCACCAAAACTACTTCAGGCATTTGACTGGCAAAGGATTTAACTGTCAGCAACTGACAAAAAGATGCTTTTAACAAACCTGCTTAGAATTGCTCTCTAACTTCTGCACAAGGCCATCCCAGCGCTGAGCAAAATTTTTCAGGCGACTTTCCAGCTTTTGAGCCACAGCTTTATTTTTCACAGCTACAAGAAGGTCTTGGCTGAGCGAATTCAGCTTACCCAGCATTTGTCTTCTCATTTCTAGATCTCCTTTTAGGATCTGTTAAACAAAGCAACAGCAAGAAGAGTAAATCATACAGAAAACAAACAAACAAACAAACAAACAAAAAGGAGAAAAAGTAGCCAAAGAAAGCACCATCAAAAATAAAAATGAGTAAGGATATTTCATACAAACATCTATGTTTTCACAGTGCTGTTATTGTAAAACCTGCTGGAGAAGCTGATATAGTAGAATGGACACATTATACTTCCCAAAGCAATAAAACATGACAGGTGGAGCAATTCCAGACATCACAGCATGCCTCAGGTTGGAATATAAATCAAAAAACTAAAGGCTGTGTAACTTTAGGAACTTTAAAACTGCATTAATGTTAACAACTGTATCAAAATTTCAAAGAATGTTTCTTTCAAGTTTTGTTGTACTATGACCATTTATTGAATATTCAAACCTATTGGGAAAAAAAAAAAAAAAGATTTCCAGAAAAATAGTATTACATCCCAAATCTAGGATGAAGATGACAAAGCTCTTGAAAATAGGATGTTTAGTTTGGGAAATAATAAAGAACGGTATACTCCTCATCTTCCCAGGATTTCTGCTGGCCAGCCCTACGTATCTGGCAGTAGCTTGCCAAGGAACTGAGAAGCCTAAGGAGCCTTTGGAGCTCTCCTGAGGGTGCAAAGAAAGCTGCTGTGCAGCTGGGGACTTGGAAATCCCTGTTTCCAGCTGCTATGAGTCATCAGGCCACAAGAATGCAGAGATGCTCATGGAAAATGAGAAATCTGCACTCTTCATGACTCTACTCAGGTAAAATGCCAAAAGATCTTGAAATCCCTGACATCTCGACAGATCTCCCTGCGAGGCAGGTGGTTTACAGATTCAAGAGTCATCCATAGCTCCAGCTACCACCTGGAAATTTCTTATTACAGTTGCTTGTTTATCTCACAAGTTTTTGACCTTTAAGCATTCATTCCCCACACATTTATCTGTTCTAACCAGGGCCAAATTTTGAGATCTTTATGCAAGGAGGAATCGTAATCTAATCCCCATAGCACTGCCTATATATTTTGAGGTGGACAACTACACAACAGTTACAGATAACAGAATTTAGTCTACATATATTTTCCTTTAGCCTTAACATCCAAACTGATCTAAAATACATTTTAGTAACAGGAAAAAATGGTGTCTTTGTAAACAGTATTGTTTCCACTATTTCAATTGTTCATGATTCAAAACATCATAAATACTGATGATATAATGAATATCAAACTCTAAATTGACATCTCCCTAACAAAGATCAGCTTGCATACTTCATATAGCAGCAGATCTAACATACAGGAGAGACTAGACAGAAAGCCAGTTTACCACCTCAGTTTTCAAGGATTACTATATTTGACTTCTCCCTGGGGCCTAGGGTGGCAAAAACAAAAAGCTCCCTTGAAAGCCAGTAACTAAAACCTTGAAAAAGTGAGAACAAAATGGTACTCTACAAAACATGATCACTGAATTCTGATCAGAAGTGCTTTATTTCCCACCCCAAAAGCCGTCAACAGCTGCACAACGTACACATCAGGTAAGCATCAAGCCACAACATACGAAGCATAGTCAGCTAATGAACCACTAGAAAGGGAGGGGCAGCAAAACTACGTATCTATCAAAAAAATCTCTGAGTATTAGTCAGTATTCTTTGTCAGCAACGGTAACTTGTAGAAAGAAATATACTGGGAAATTCTGTTTTTATGTTTCTTTACTGAAAAACCTCTCAGTGTGCTACAGTAGCCAGTAAGGTGCACTAGTTTTGATTTTTTTTGTGTGCAAGAACAGATCTAAATACTCAGGAAACAACAAAAATAACCAATAATGCAAGGCACTACATTCAACAATTTTATAAGTATTAAGTAACTCAATCATAACTTTTGTCAAAAGCAGCTACATAAGATTTATTTTATAGTGGTTCTTTTCTATTTGTTAAAATTCCATATTCATTAAAATATAGTGCTAGATATTCCCTGGCTTAACATTTTCAAATATTTTAATTAAATCTGATAAAGAAAGGTTATCAGTGTGCTATATTACTACTACCCTTGAAGTATGGGCAAGCAAAATATCTATAGGCAAGATGCAAAGCACATTTTCAGAAGCTTACTCCAAATATACATGGCATGTTCTAATGGAAACATAAGAGTAAGCACAAAAATACTGATATTCAGTGTTAATGTAGTATCTAATTTGTTCTATTAAGTGAAGAAATTTACATTAAGTGAAGCAAGTAAAGACTTAATCTTCGACTAGTGTAATATCATTTTTAAATATCAGTATCTATCTTTTGTGTCATATCTCAGTCTGCTTTATTGAACAGAAAAACTCTTGCATCTACATTTTACATGTTGGAAAATCTAGGTGCAGGGTATCAAAATAACCTATCATCAAGCTCATGTCATAAATGGCAGTAAAATTTTACTTCAGTCTGTCCATTTATGTTCTATATACTCAATACATCATATCCTCCAGTTCAGTCCATGCTTTATGTCATCCTTTGTCTCATGTAAGAAGTCAAAGACAATGATAGTGACAGTAAACAAATGTTGGTGGCGGGGGAGGGAGGGAATAAAAAATAGTTATTTTAAGGAAGTATTTTACAAAAGGAGCAAGTAGCCCTCAGCATCACAAACAGACGACGAGAAGTCAGTGGTAATGCATATGCAAAGTGGCAATGCCTCAACTGTTTTTCTGCCCTTTAGATTAATTAGGTCCCAGAAGAGAGTTAACGATGAAAGAAATAAACTTTTACATACAAATACTGAAAAAATCCTGTGAAATGAGACATTTGTGATTATCCAGAAACACACAGAATTTCTTGCAGTAATGAGTTTTATCTGAACAAAAGTTCTGACAAGTAGACTTTGTGGGTACTGTACATAAGATGAAATCAACTAATTTTGTATTAGCTTAAATGCACAGTTAGAGCCAAGTGAATTACTACATTAACCAAAAAAGTATTTCCTGTCACTCATTCATTTCAGCTGCAAAAAAACCCCCACAAAACTTGAGTAGTATAAGCGAGGAAAGAGAAGGGACAACACCATAATGTTCAGGACAGTCAGAACCCCTCCTCTATTAAATGGATTTTGAAACTCTGTCTCCCACTGTTCAGTGTATCCCAGTCTCCATACATTAGGGTATGCCAAACTATATAATAAAACTTAATTTATACAGTTTTATTAGAAATAAGTTTTACCATCTCACCTCCTTCTCACAGACATATCTCAGAATATACCTACAAAGAATTATTATTTCTTAAAAATGGAAAGCGTGCAGTCAAATCATTAGCATGAATCAAATTTGGGGGAAATATATGCCTGTTTATATCAAGTAAAATAAACAAGCACAATTTGGGCTGCAAAAATCTCCTAGCACAAAACTAATAAGAAAGGAATCCACGTGTAGAGAGTTTGATTTAGACTCAATCCCTTTCCTTCCACGTGCTCTAAATCTTTATTAAACTCTGAAAATATATGAATACTGAATATCACTTTAGGGAGTGTTGGAAAATGAAAATCTACTTCAAGGAATAATAGTCCTCACTTTCAAAGGCCTTCTTAACTAGAAGTGTATTTCCTCCCACTTGAGAAATGTGAGATAAAATTATTGTGAAGAAGGAAACACTCTGTATTTCTGCGTTAGCAAATAATAAGTTATACCAGATTTCTTCACAAGTATCTTGAACTGGAAATATGCTGAAAACTACCACCTACAAAGAATTTACTTTGTATTTGTTACTATATAACTATGTAAATACTATATATTAATCTGACATAAGAATATTTTTCCACACATCTCAGCAGCACCTCAACAGAGTCAGAATAACCACCTGCCACCTCCAAACAAATAAAAACAATTTAAGACACTTCAGGTTGTTGAAGTTCAAACAAACAGCCATAATGCTAAATGGTTTAACAAATTATTATCAGAAATTGCCTTCAGGCTTAAGAGATTGAACTCTAGCTGCAAAGAGCATGACCTTAGTTGTGCCGGGTTGTGGATATAAGAGAAGCAGGAAAAACAGGATGGAAAGTCTCATACCATATTGTGATACCAAAACTGCAATTCTCAACACTTAAAATATCTAGCTGAGCTTCTTCTTAAAAGGAGACACTGATACTGTAATTTACTGCTGGAAATGACTAGAGAGCAGAGGGCCTGAGCTACCATACTGTTATCAATATAAATCTGTTAATATTAGTAAGAGACTGTGTACAAATTCTGCTCATTGCCTTACAAACCCATCATTATAATTGTGGAACAAGCTAGTCTAGTTATAAGGCAGACTTTTCATGACAGCTTCTCCTTCCCTACATCCAAACACACCTCTATGTCTAGAACGTCATATGCCAAAGGAAAAGCATGCTTTGAATTTCCATGTCAGGATAGATGCTCAGTGCCAGGATGTCACCTTCTCTTCTTCTAAAATAGCAGGTCAGCAGTGGAAGAACAGCAAAAATTGGATGTGGGAAATGCATTAATAGAAAATTCCCTGTGACTCGGAGAAGACTAATATAGCAAATCTTTCTCTACAAATCCTGATAATTTGGTATTATGTGGTGGTAAAATGTGTACCCACTAGAATTTGGAGAAGACCGCTACTGTGTCTAGAACTCAACAGAAAATATCTTTATGCTACAAATCATATAGATTAAATTGGTCAAATATTTTCCAGCACACTATCAGCTTTTAAATAGCTAAACCATTACATATTGAAACAGCTTTTTTTTCTAAAAACTTCATCTGCAAATAAAGAAGATTAACTTGCTACTAAAAAAAAGAAAAAGGTTCTGTCACATGATTCCTTTTGAAGATCTCAGGGGCACTGAGGAATCACTTTATTGACAAATATCTACTTTCATGAAAGAATAGTGGTGTTTTCCTTATAGTACCCCTCAAGAGTTTAAGTAGACATTATAATTAAATTTATTTAATGCCTATTTATTCACTAACCAAATTTATGAAAATACTATTATAGTATCCCCTTCCTGACATAATTTTTCCAAACTATTTATAGAGGCTCAAATCTGTAACCCTTTCAAACCTCTTATGCCCTGCACTTTCACAACCTGCAATGTTTCAAACTCCCGTTCCTATCTCCTCCATATCTTGCCAGCTCCCAAATGTACTACATTATTGAATAAATCCGAATTTCTCTCCATAATTTTGTCTTTATGCAAGGTCTAAAGCATCCTGTGCTACCTCTAGTTAATTTCTCATTAATAAAAGACTGGCATAAAGTCACTCTCAGGATTGCTTAGTGGTTAAATAACTAGCATTTGCAAGAAGCATACAAACTGAGAAAACTGACATTGCTTTGCATAGAAGTTTGCTTAATCTTAAATAAACCTCAATCAAAATAAATTTCTGCACTTCTGTGCAGAAACACAACTGTTTTATTAGTCCAGAAAGAGTTATATAGTTTAAAGGGGAAAAAAAAAAAAAAAAAGGGAGACCATAATAATTACAGTTTTTTAACTGTTATTGCACTGACAATCACAACTTCTGGTCTCAAATTTTGATGAATTTCAACAAATATTAACTACTTAGTCACTGTACGAACAGTAGGTATTTTACATCACTGATTCTGCACAAGCTGTAAGATAGTTATGATTAAGAAAAAAAGTAATAAAATTCTATTGTGATTTAAAAAAATAAAATTATACATTTTCCTATGTGAGGGTAAAATACATAAACCTTAAAAACCTCAGAGAATTACTTCAAATTCAGTGACATCGAAGATTTTCACAGATCAAAGCTCAAATGTTTCTAATTTTAATTCAGGCAAACAATCATTTTTTTTAATCTATATCTGATCTTATAGTATAATCACATTTTTTGTAATAATTTCAAAATAGATCCCTGAAAATTCTGTGAACTGCAAAACAAAGTCTTGCAATAAACACGAGACAGTAATGACTCTTTAAAAAGCAGATTACCATTGAAGTTTCTGTTTGCTGTAATGACAATCTACCTACTTAAGCACAAGCATGGGGATGTTTCCTTTCCTTCAAATATATAAATATAAATAGTCATTCCTATTTACCAAAATAGAGCCTACCACCCCATTTTCTTTTTTAAAGGCCCTAAAGCAATAAAACCATCTGGGAGTCTAGACTCTGCCAAGTTTCCAAGCTTTACAGGCTAGGCATCTTTCTAGACCACTAAGAAGTATATTCCCCACTTACAGATGATGAAGAGTATTTTCTGAAGAGTGAAGTAGATGACAGGGAAATGCGTGTATTGTATGAGTGTATAGCTCAAGTACTGTTGTAAACCATATTAATTAAAGTATTTGACAGCTTCTGAGACTTTAGCATTTTCAAGTTTAAGGAAATTTTATCAAGTTTTGATGCATGATCAGTACTTATTCATATATGTGTATTTATATATATATAATGTGTATATATATGTGTATATATAGTATATATATGTGTGTATATATATATATTCATATATGTGTATAACTCAGCAACACACACATGTATCTCAGTAAAATCATGAAACAAACTTCCAAAGTTAAAGAAGTCTTACTAAGACATGCATGCTACTTCAGTTCATAAACTTGTGACTGAAAAGACAGGCAAAGAAAAAAAAAATGCTTGCGTGTTCCGTGATCAGCAAGATCCCTGACAAAACAACTTCATGCCCTTGAGATAACATCCATTCCCAGAAGCATGAAAAGTTGTTGGGTTAAACAATACTGCTTGAGAGTGGCATAAAACCAGGAGCATTCAGACTCAGAATGGGAAAGTTAAACATAAAACCTATCAAAAAATACATACAGTTAATTTGCGTAGATTGGTCAGCATTTCATTTTGATCTTTAAAGCCAGTTGTATGAATTTTGCTCACAGCATCCTCTTTCTCAGCAAGCCAGGCATCAAAAAGGCACTGAAAGAAAATTGGAGAGAATGAAAAGGCTTCAGTCAGGCCATTCCTAGTGCAATTTTTTGAAGAACATTCTAATTTATAACTGCTAACATCACTCACCTGCTCTTCTGCAAAATGCTGCCACTTACGAAGAATATCTTGCAGAAGGACCCATCGATCTTCTGTCCATCTGCAGATGGCAGCCCACCGCTCTCCAAAGTGCTAGAAAGAAAGAAATACAGTGAATACCTGCATTTGTGTACTTTTTTTTTTTAAACAAGGTCATCGCATCTTCTTACTGATTTTTTTTTGTGAAAACACTTTGATAACTCATTTTTTACAATTTGTAGTCCTAAAAATATGTACCATGTCAAACTAAAGTGGACATTACCACTGTTTGAGATAAGACTGAAATTGAGAAAACAAGAAAAATAATAAAACCGAAAAAAGAGAAAATTTTAATATTGAAGCCTAAGTACTATGTTTATTATAATGTACACTCCCTAAAACCTTTTCTCTATAAAATTCATTGCTTTGAAAAAAAAAAAAAACTTATGTAAATGGGATTATATTTTAACTTTTTTATTCACTTTCCAAGTATTGACTAGAGAATGTAAGTATTTTTCCAAACTCTTTTTGTAAGGAGAGCATGATAAACATCCTCTGCTAGAATATGGATTAAATCAACTATATTTAAGCCCTACCTCCTCCATACAACACAACATCATTATTGACACTTGATGTTAGAATATCCACACAGTTCAGCACCATGCGGAGGCATTTACACCCACCTAGGAAGAGTAAAGCTACACTAAAATTGCTCCGATTTTACCACTAACAGTGTGATTCAGCACAGCCCCATATTAATGTGTGCTTCCCACAGAGATGTGTAGGTAAGCTGTAAGCCCTCACAGATCAAGGAATCGCATTTAGTGAATGCCCTGGTCACTGGTATACAACCATCATTTTCCATGATAGCTGTAATAGCAACAGCACCAGACACTCAAGTAGGTGTTCTGTCAAGTATGTTTTCAATTACTTTAGCACTTCATATATATCAGCGTATTGTGTTTGATTGCTTAAACACAAGCTATGCACTGTGCTGTAGCAAACTCTTCAGAGTCAACCCCCAAATAGCTACTTCTCTGCTACTTTGCATATTGCAGATTTTTGCCATGTTACATTTTTTTCATGTTATATAAAGCAGGAAATCCTTTATTTACAAAAAGGACCTTTTCTAAAATATCAGCTGAATAATTTTTAAGTAGTGCATATATGAGCAGCACATTTTAACCAGTATTGCAAAGAAAAGGTTTGCTCTTAGAATCTACAGTATCACTTTTTAGTGACTCTATGAGCTACCTCAACAAGTACTTTTTTCCTCATCTAGAAAATGCTAAAAGCTCAAGAATACAAGATCAAATACTTGCCTTTACTTTTACTCCAAAAACCCCATTGATTGATCCTTAAAAAGTTTCACTGAGTCAATGCTAACCTCTGTTTTCATAATATTTTTTCCAAAGAGGCATGAAAATGACCTTTTATATAAGTATATATAACTACTAAATCATCAATTCTACCGATTTGTTCACAACAAATGGTATTTCACCTTAAAAGAAGCCTGAGTGGTGTCTAGTAACTCTGGCTTCACCAAGAATTTTGTTGTCAGCAGAGAAATTAAATCTCCTGAGAAATAAATTAAATTCAGAGTAAAAATCAAAGTACCTTCTTACTCCCTTCAAATGTCTTTCAGAGAAATCAGTCTTTAAAGAAATAAGTCTTTTTTGTTATTGTTATAAATAAGAGGTCTCTGAAAGAATGTTACTTATGAATACAAAAAGCTAGAGCTAAAACATGGCAAAATAAATTGTAAAAAGGTCAAATTGAAAAAAGCATGGGAATATGATAACATGAATAAAAACAACAACGTGGAGTGGGAACAGTGGAGTGAATGTATAAAAAGAAGCAAAACAGCAAGCCCTAATAGAAGACTTTATCAACACTTCATTAAAGCAAGGCTAAGCACTTACACTAATGAGGAATGGTGGAATTATATTTTTATCTATAAGCCAAATCAATTAAAAAAAAAGGGGGGGGAGAAATATTCTCTATATTCACACAGTTTCTCCTGTGCTACAATAAGCAGAGTGTGCAGTTAAAAAAAAAAAAAAAAAAAAGCTTTTTTAAACTATTTTTAGCTGTTCTTACAAGAACTACCCATATATCATAATCAATCAAAGGATAATACTGTGAATAATATGAGCGAATATTGGACAGTGAGGATTCCATTGTTAGGTCCCTTCCCTCAGAAGGGGGAAAGGCCTTTGGTGCATCTTGTGCCATCCAGCACAGATCCCTGATCCCTGGGAGGGCTCTCATTTGAACGAGCTCCTAAGAGTCCTCCTACAGGAACCTTCTCTCTACTGGGTGTAATTAGAGTGGAAATGCCCTGCCTTTCCTGGCATCTATGTGGTATTCAGGGATTTTTCTGAGCTAATGTATTTCCCCATACTTTCCTGGAGGAAAAAAAAAGAGTCTACTACAGTAGCTGTTTGCTGAATCAGTTCTCTGGTATAACCTCATAAATACAGATACGAGCCTTCTTCCACAGCTGCAATTTTCTGTAAGCCTTTACAGTTTGTCTATTGGGGTCTGGGTGTTGCTCATTAAATAGCTATTTCATAGAAGCAGCATAAGCAGAGATCCTCACAAAATGTCACATACCATTATATCAAGTGGGTACTGCTAGTCTATTTAATATTTAACACTTACCTAACCTAGCTGTAATCAAACTACCTACTGTCCTTAAGAAGCATTTTAATTATGTTTACTTTATTTTTCCAAGCAATGTTAACATATCTATAGATAATTTTTCCTTTCTATACCACTAACTGTTTCTTAAATAAGACTCCATAATAACACACCATTTTTTTTGGCATATGGAATAATCTTAACAGCTTCTGCAATGTTAGTTTGAAGATACTGTAAATTGTTGCTTCTCAATCTTTTAAGACTTTTAGAGTGCATAAATACCCCTTATATAATTTATGTATACACTCATTTATTTGCCTGTGTCTATAAGATAGCTTAGGAAAAGGCAGTTTTGGCAAATATATAGTAATAACTTTCTACAAAATCTGATCAATATCTCACTTAGATGGTTTTAAAAAGCTTTTGCATAACAGTGCACACTTTTGTTTTTTGTTTTTCTCTGCTTTAAAAATCATGCTGACAGATACATGCTTCAGACTTTGCTCCTCTATGCTTTTTTGTCAAACGCTCTGACAAGTGTGCCTGCCAACATATCACCTCTCTTGTACTTATGTTCGGTTTGCAAAGACCACATGAAACTCCCTTTCCTCTCCCTGCGCAAATCCAAACAACCTTCTCGTACACTCAAGAAAGGAGAGAGAATATTTTGTAAGGGCAGCAAATGGACTGTGGTAACAGCCCTCCTGTGCAGAAAGGCATGAAATTCTGCACACTTCCTCATAACAGCTTAAGCCCAATGGCTTTACCTACGTACTTTGGTTTTATTAGCACCAACCGTTTGGAGTGTTTGATCCCAGGAACTTCTACACTTGTGCAGTCACAAATGAAACAATTCTTTTGTACTACATTTACACACACCTATTCCTATATATTTCTTCAATAGCTTTTCATATATTTCTTTAATAGCTTTACATTTACTTGCCCTCTGTAGACTCTCATAAAATACTGGCTTAGATATAAATGTCCAAAAGCCCTATTTGCTTTATGATTCATTCATTATTACTGATGCCTAAGTTGACAACCCTATTTTGCCTTTCATGTTTGTTTTTTTTTTTCTGGATATCAATTCTGAGTTTTGCTTCAGATAGATACCTTTTTTTGTAGGACTACAAACTCTATGTTACAATTGTAATACTATGATGTTTTCCACTTTCCATCCATTTGGATTGCCTGGCTTTCTTCACATAGCTAATTTAAAAATAATTGATTCTGCCTCTTGTGCTGGGACGTGTGCTGTTTGTTTTAGATCTTAGCCATGATCTAATAGCTTACAGAAGAACATGTGATTCTGCCATACTGTGAAATTAGATTAAACATGTCCAATAATTCACAGTCCTTTCAACTTGCTTTTTTTCCCTCCACACTGTTAAAAAAACTCAGTTGTACATATTCTGACTTATGTACTGCAGAAAACATCAAATAGCTTTGTGTGTGAGTGTGGGTGTTCGTGTGTGTAGCTTTATCATAGACTTTTTTGCTGGAATCCACTGTCTGCCAACATAAAATACAAATACAATAACATCCTCGTTAAACTTTTCCTATTCATTTTCATATTTCTTTTCAGTTTTTCAGTCTTCCACTCAAGGTATTTTCTTCACTTTATTTTCTGGAACTATCCATTTGCAAAGGATTTGCTTTATACTGCTCAACACAATACAAGCAATTGGCAAGAAAGTTTGTAAGATTAAGATCATTTTGACTTGAGATACTAAGATTCATGTAACTAGATACTGAAGATGAATTTAAATAGGAAGTAAGAATTGACACATCAGAGGATGTCGCTTTGTTTCCTGGTCTGGTCTGTGTTCCTTGAAGTGAAATATTTTCAGTAAAGCGTTCAGTATTTTTGAAGCGTCAGTTCTCAGCATTTTAGAAAAACATGTACTACCTATTCTCAATCTTAGACTATTAGCTGCTATTGGTACCCAAATTAGTCAGATTAAAGATAGTTTGTCTGTGCTACAATTATACCTCAGTGCTAGCTGTAATGACAGCTTCTCTACGTAAATGTTGTGCTTTAATGGTTTGAAAAAAAATACAGAAATATTACCACTTTCCTGTGTAGCAAAGGCAAAATGAAGAGAACTATTTCCTTCTTCCTGAAAGAGTCAAAGCATTTGTAGTTCTAGTACTAATGTCCTACTCGAACTGTGAACCTGGAAAACTGACTGCTAGTAGGACCAGCTAGTATGTCAAACTACTAGTAGTCCATTTAAGTTCATTATGAAGTTACAGAAAAAGGCATTGCATTTTTTTAAGTATGAGAGACAGTGAAATACTAAACTCTCTTAAAACAAAAGCTAAAATTAACATTTTTAGAACATCCAGGCTACTAGATTTATCACAAATATACCTCTAGAATGTCATTCATTTAGGCCTTTTCAAGTAATTGGCTTTAAAAAACAGGATGGTATTGCCTGGTTGGTTGTTTATACTTTGGGTCAAAAGGCAATTTAGGACAGGTTTGGGATGCAAGCATCTGGAACTCTGTCGGAGGTATAGGAATAATAAAAAATATAGGAAAAATAATAAAAAAGTAATTCATGTAATTTTACATGAGACCACAAGGTATGATCTTGTGATTTGGATAAGAGTAGTAGATTGTGATTTGGATAAGAGTAGTAGATTGCAGAGTGCTTGCAGTAAATTATAGAGAAAGACCATTTTTCAAAAAGAAAAAAAAAATATGATTGGTTTAGTTTTGCATTTGATAATGCACTAGAAGACACTCTTCTTCATCTGGCACTGCTGTGACAAGAGCGGGAACTAGTAACTTCTTAGAAGCAGTAGTTCAGAGAGAGAGAGAAATGTTGGAAGTTTGTTGTAAATCCTAGTCTAAAGGAAATCTGTCAGGGGTGCCATGAGGATAAGGAAATCCTACAGACATCTGAAAAAAAAGAACACTAAGTTCAAGAGCTATCAAAGTTTGGACTTAGGAAGAGGCACAGTTTAAAATGGAATACCTAGAAAGACAGAGAACATGTGAAAAGTCAGAAATCACTCAGTAAAGGTTGCATTATGATGCATACTCGCAAACAAATTCAGTTCTGTCATTCCTTACTTTAAAAGCTGGCCCTTTCATTTTTTTCTAGTGTTCCTTCAATATCAGACTTTCTGTTTATAATGCTATAAATGTACCTTTAGAGAAAGTAAACATTAAAACATATCTATATCTCATCCCTGAGATATCCAGAGATCACATGACTATGAATATAATTTTCTTGTTTGTGAAAATGATGGGAAAGAAATGACAGCCTTCCTTGTACTTAGTACTGCTTGATAACAATGATTTGACTGAAAAAACATGTATGGACACACATTCACTATTTCACCTTACATATTTAAGTCAATTTGACATGGTCATTACTAGCTAAAAACAGCCACATGTATTGGGTATCACTTAAAGTGAACATGCCTTGCAGCACTTGCGAACAGATGATAATATTTTGTTACACCAAAATATATCACACGCAGAAGTTGCTCAACAGAAGAAAAAACTCTTGTTCTTAAGTAAAATTGTACTGTGCATAATAATGTAGATTCTTACATGCAATATCCCTCTCCCTGACTACAACAGAGAATAACATTACTTCTGTCAGGCACAATGGAATACAAGTCAAGAAATAACAAACTCTTTCTGTTGATCTTGAATACAGATAAAGCAGGTTAACACTACAGGAGTCCTAACAAAGAAGGAAGTGGCTCTCAGATACTTCAAAATTATTTCCTACTTGTTTATTTTTAATCTCCTTCTTAAGGTTTTTAAAGCTTCCCTCTCTTCAGTACACATTATATAAAACTATATGATAACTACTTGTATGTATCCATGAAACTGTATAAGACCATGCTTCCTTAAGCTTATTATATACTTCCTTCTGTCATCAGAAAGGGGACAGCTTTTGTAAGAACTAAAATATTCTTTAAGAAGTTTTTTTAAAGGCCATCATTAGGCAATGATAATATTGATTGTGAGATCATAAACTTCATGCTAGCTATATTTAGCACAATATAAATTCAGATTCACATTTTCCTCCAGAAAATAAATCAAAAAACCATCTATGAAAGACTACAGATGTAGATCAAAGATTGGAAAGTGAAAACTTACACACTTATTTAACTTTAGAGAAGGAAAGTAACAGAAAAGGGGAAAATAATCACTAATTTTTATCCAGAATGTCAGAATAAACTGTCTTTCCCTTTAAACTACTTTGGCTGCAATAAATAGCATCCTTGTATTTGCTTCAGGGAAGACGTTGCAAATTATACAGGCCAAATTGACCGTATTATAGCTTTTAATTTCCAATTATGAAAATGTATTTCCTTTATATATTGCTATAAGAATTGTTTCCTACCAGTATAAAGATTGCTCACTGTGCCTTAAACTGTCACATGCAGTAATAAGAAAAGATATAACTTTTTCTCTTATATTCAACAATTTAATAAAGATAGACAGGTTTTTCATTATATCTTTGTCAAAAAGGTTGCTCATTTTTTAAATCGAAATTATGAATACTTTGCACAACAACATAAGTTTATAAGTTGCTCAGTTTAGCCCAGATGCAAAAGGTTTATCCTCTGCCAAAATTACCACACTTAGTTTTTCTATTGGCTTGTATATCTAATTAAGAAATATTAGGCATTCAAATACAGTTAGAACACTAGGACCAATTTTCCAGCTCCGTGGTTCATGCGTGTTTCAAATCAGTCTCCTCACTATATTCTGAAAGGAAAGTCAGTAATGGATTTCCCCTTTTCCCCTCACACCATGATGTGATCAGATCCTTGATCTGGATAACTGCATGCTGGGTTCATCAAACTGGAGATGCAGTCTTAAGATCTTAGCTATACACAAACAAAGCTGAGTCTACTACTTGAAAATCATCAGGAAGTGTAATACAGTCATAGCATTAGTTTGGGACTAGCCCTGTCTAAAAGTAGTATCACCCTTATATTTTATATATTGGCCAATATTAGCAGAAAACAGGATAAAATTTTTCTTGACAGATCAGATGATTGATCAAGACTGGTCAAATCCTGAAGACTGTTACTGATACTATTTTCTTGAAACTACAGGCCCATGAAACTGATAGGGACAGAATAGTTCGGAATAAAAGGTAGAGACACGCCATTTTTGCCAAATAGTAATTTCATGCCATCAGTCACACATGCCTTCTAACTGGATGGCTGACATTCTCCAACCTATGATGAACATTATTGAATATGTAGTGGGTACAATTTATTTCCCAAAATTCTATGATACAAATGAGAGTTGTGGACTAAAGGAAGAAAAAGACAGAATAGAGCTGCTCCAAAATGACTATAAACAAAACTGACTGAGGAGTGAGGAGTGAAAGTGGTTTATTCAATTTATTCCCAATCTCCTTTTGAGAATTTTTAGTGATAGAAAAAAAGGAAATGTAATACTGGATCAGTCTGGACCAGCTGTTGATTTGTGAAACAAAGAAAAGCACTGTGGAGTATCTCCTTTGCTCAGGAACATACCTACACTTACTACCGGGGATTGCATATTCTCTGAGAGTGAAGTTCAATCGTTACCTGAAGCTGTTCTTCCAGCACAGCGGTAGCTTTGTCTCCAGTGTTTTCATCCACCACTACTACCATGTGGGTAAGCGAATTCACCTTGATTTGCTCCTGTTCCAAATCTTCTTGAAATGCCTGCAATTAAAACAGACATGTATTAGAAAAGACATGTATTAGAAAATGTTTTGCAAACTACAAAAACCGCTGTGCATTTGAAGCCTCCCTGGCTGATCAATGGGAAAAAACGAACACCTGTGAGAACGCTCTAAATTCTGTTGATGTGACCAACAAGTGTTCTAAAAATATACTTATACTTTGTTGCATTCACATATACATGGTAACATAAGCACATTTCAGAGACTGGCATTACTTTCAAGAAAATTACTCACTCACAAGTCCTAATTTTTCATACAAAATATCAAACTGAAAATTTGGGTTGAGAAAACATTTGTGAAGTTAATGTAGGGGATGGCTTACAGATATCAGTGTAGCATGTGTACTATATCCTGCGCTTTTTAAACAGAACTGGTTTAGATTTTATTCTTCATATTACCATAATAAAATACTTGAATATTGCAAAGATTAAAAAAATGTGAAAAATGACACACTCTTTCATTAAACGGCCACATATTCTCTTCTAGCTGATACGCCTTCCACATTAACAACACAGGATAAATCTGCTCAGGAGGCCTGACTAAAGGCCGCAAAAAGCCTGCAGCAGCATTTATTGCAGAAATGAGACAAACCAAGAGGCATTTTATGATTTCTGCATGCCTAAGGAAGAATCTCCTTTCCCCTTTTTAAGCCAGGGCCAGATGCAATGAACCTGAGGAGAAATTTTGGTTGAGAAACAACAACCTCTGGGAAGTGAAACCACTGACCTGACACCTGCCCGAAATGATACTTAAACAGCTCCTAACTATGAAATTCCTGTGACACTCCACAAAAAGACCAAGGGATTGTCCCTGACCCTTCCACACCTCTCCAGACTGGATCACATCTTTCGCTGTCCTTCCTCACAATACATACATAGGTTGTGTCTCTTCAGGTTACACCCAACAGCACTTTCCCCCAACAGCATTTTAAACTCCTAACATTTATCTGCCTTTCCATGAAAATTTACTGTGTTGTTTTGTTTCTTAAAAATGCTCTTGAAACTGACTTGTCGCCTGCTCCCAAGTCACACACACAACTATGGGTCTCAGAGAAGACACTTGCTGACTCTACTGTATTTCTGTATTTCTTAGCTCTAAATTCCTTACTCTCACACATTTCAGAGTCTTGCGGGCATAGCCTCTGCGCCAATGTGTTTGCAAAAGTCCGCCTTTTCCAGACGTCATTCACTCCTGGGATTGCTGCTTGCCTCAGAGGGTGACGACTGCAAGGTGGTTCTGAAGGGCCGGGACGTGTGCTTGTACCAGGCCATGCGAGCAGTCCTCAGAACTGAGTTCTCAGCTTCTTACGACCCAACAAGTGATCAAGGAAGAGAGTGCAGAGTGCTCCTAAACCAGATGGCATACCACAAATTGCTTGTCTCTAGGTCAAATACCTTATTCCAGCCGTTTGACAATAAGTGGATTGCTTCATAAATCTACAGCTAAAGAGAAGGTGACCTGTTTCCTGTTCACTGCGCATCCATCCACGGGCATCCTGGAGCAAAACCAAAGGATGAGCGATGCTCTCTACAAGTGCAGGAGTAGAGAGTGCTTTGGATGTGTGAGTCTTGCACAGAGCATAAAAGATTTGAAGAGTCAAGAAGCTCACAAAACCCAAAAATATAGCCATTCTCTGATCCCCAGACAGATACGATTCTCCCTGAGCTAATGTGGCTGTTCTTTAAACTCAGGGTTGAGCCTAATTCTCCCATGAAACTCACTGGAGAAAATCGTTTGTGCACAGGAGCTTGCTGAAACAAGAATTAACTCAGGACTGGAGCATGCTCAAATCAAATCATTTAAATTCAAGTTTCTAACAAGCACTCCTGAGCCTGTAGAGAGTGCATTTTTTTCAGGGACTTAAAATGTGGGTAGGTGTTGAGGGATGGAGACAGCAATAACAGCAGCAGCAAACCCACAGGTCCTCTAACTGCAAACCAGAAAGTGGCCAAAGTGCTTGTTAACAACCAGAGCATTCATTTGAATGTGAATGTTAACACAAAGTTAGTTATCTAGCAGCACCTTTCTTGACAAGGTTCTTATTTCCATAAGAACCTACCCATTCCTTGTAGTTACATAAAGGGCTCAAAGGAAGAAACTCTGAGAAATACACACAATGCTTACAAACACCTATGTGTAGCTGTCTGGGTATACACTCTACAAGACGCTGACTGCCCTTTTCTACAGCAGTTTACTACAGACATTTTAGAAAATGCTGGAATTTAACGTCACAGACTGGAGAAGGGGAGGGAAAAAAAAAAAAAAGAAAACCAATCCAGACCATTAACAATATCTTTTGGGAATGTACTGCCACATGCAACTCCTGTTCAAAAACATGAAAATCTGTACGGGGCCCAGAAGCTCAGAATATGCTACTGGCAACAAAATTAACAAATGTCTTCCTTTGAGAGGAGCTCAAAGAACTTCAGCTTTTAGCTTTAAAAGAGCTTTAAGAGCTGTGTTAATTACACAGCTAAAATAGATTGGGACTTTCCTACATTTAGGAACAAATCAGTAAAACACTCTGAAATACAAACTCCTAATTTTTACAATTTTAGGGTCTCTGTGGATTAAGAGACAATAATTTGATTTTAAAGCCATATGAGAGACACCAATTGTAGTACAAAGATGCAAGAACTCACCACAGAATGGTCTATTTTCAGCATGAGAGAAGACATTATTTAAAGAGGAAATGTCATAATATCTAGTATGCAAAATACAAATAGTAGCTAAGCTTCAAAGGAAACAAGGAGTAACATTTATAATAAAAAAGGCCTGAAGTCCTACTGGTGTATGATCTTTCTCAGGAAGGACTATTCCATTTTTTCAGATAGTCATTGCTGGTAATATTTTTGCTACTGCTATAATCATTCTGATCAACATCCCAAATACTGAAAGTCTACTTTTTTTTTTTTTTTTTTTTTTTTTATGCCCTCACAGAGGCACTCTTTAAAGAACAGAAATTCCATTTTTGTCTAGTGGTGCTGATGATAACACAGTTGAATTAGGATTTTTTGTTTAGCAACCAGCATGAAAACTGCCTGACTTGGAAAGAATCTCCTTGAACGTGTATAAAAATACATAATTAAGGTATCCAAGTAAGTAAATACTTGAATGGGTAGGAAGTCTCCTATTTTACCTCTCTAATTTGTTTAACATAATGCAAAATCCTCACAACAAAAACAAAATCTCCAGTGGTATCATAAAAAAAATAGACATAGCTATCCTGATAAATTACAATTACCTAAACAGCTTACACACTTTGAGACAGTTTAAAGTTGCTGAAAACTATAAATTAACTACAAACTGTAAAATAAATTGTAATAATAAAATGTAGAATAATAAATCAGTAAACTATCACTTGCATTAAAAGCACATTTTTGGTTAAACACAAAATTTCTGTCTTTGCTGAAATCTGTTATTTTGAAATAATGCCTGTCTTCATATCTTCTAACTCATGGTTTCTCCCAATAATTTTTACACCATTAAGACTGAATTGTTCAGAGTCACATGAGACTTTAAGAAAGGCTTGGGGTGATTTATTTGATCCTCCCGCCTCTCCTCCTTTTTTGTCACTTTTTTACTTCATACTGATATGAAACATCTAATAACAGAACACTGTTATTAACATTCCAGAATGTTTGTCTTTATGATAAGTAGCTTTGCTGCATAAAATGCTATGTTTGAAAAACTTGAAAAACATGTAAGTTTGCATTACAGAACAATATAGCATCAGGCCTAGAATTTCTGTTCTTCTTCAGCAGCCTTACTGGGAAAGCAGAAAAAGCACTTTTAAGTTAGAAGTGGATCATGCAGTCTTTTGCGGTTTGTGACCTCTCTTTTGACAGGACTGCAAAAGCTTGTTTCAGCTTTAAATGATTTTCAGGGCAGATCTGCCCTCTAGAACCTTGGACAACACTGACACAGGCCATGAAGCATCAAATGGCAAAAATCTGTCAGACAGTGCAGAACCACTGATGTAGAAACATCAATAGATTATGTCTGCAGATGTCCACAGCCTCACAAATTCTCTGTGCTTTCTATATTTGCCTATGTCTTAATCATGTTTGCCATGGATGAATATACAAGTTTACATATTACATAGATCAAATGCTGTACAAAGACAAATAAACATGTATATGCAGATGCAATTAGGGAACAAAGCTTATTTTTCAAAATGAATTAACGTGAAGGCAGACAGTAAACAAAACGAGGTTTTCCATCCTAGAACGAGGAAAATTTGGTCAAAATGTCTTCCACGCTACCATTTGGTTTGTTATTTTTCATAAACTAAATAGAATGCTAAAACATAACTTCTAAAGTTGACAACTTCACTCCAACTAGGCGACAGCACAATAGGATTACATCTTCAGAGTCCTAAGAGTCCAAACAATATTAGGCAGCTCAATAATATTATTTTTTTATATCAGGAACAAAAGCCAGAGTTGTGACGCAATCGCTGCACAAAACCTTTTTAATTGTACAAAGCAATCAATGATAAAACAAATTTTCACATTACTGTGCTGTGTTCTAATGTCAAGGGTAGATCTTTTAAAATGTCAGAATTTCACTGTTTTGTTTTGTTTCCAGAAACTGCACATGAATTCAGCAATACAGTACCTAAATATGAATTTAGAGCAACTAAATTCTGTAACATACCTTATGTTCTTCTACTTGACGCTTTAGGTCCTCTAGGTCAGGACCTAAGGGTTCTGAATCAACTGTCTTTGTCCTTTGCTCTGTTTTTGTTAGCCAGTCACCTAACTGGGCTAGCTGCTGATTTTGAAGATCCATTAGAATTTTATGTAAACTGTAAAAATAAAATAATGAAAAAGTAAATTTACATATAGAAGAAAGCAACATTGCAGAAATGTCTGCCCTATATACTCACAATCCTCATCATATCCTCATCATGCTTTCAAATTAACTTTGAAGAAGCACAGAGAATAGAGACGGTGCGATAGTTTTGCAAAAGGTTTGTCAAATTGTTTCTTCTTGCAATCTCAGTTGATACTTAGAAAGGAAACCTATTCAGCAGAGGCTTTGCTTTCACTACTGAAACCCATCATTTTTGCTGAGATGATAGAAAAAACAACGCTTGGGGCATTTCAGTTGTTAAAAGGATGTTCACGAGGCTACAGACAGGACAATACAGTCTGTTACCAAAAAGGTAACTGAAACTTAGTTGAAGTTGTTTTGAATTAGTCACTTTCTTTTTTTTTCCATTAAAATGGAAGTTCTGTCTGTGAATTATCTGCTATCAAATTTTGGCCTCTAGTTGCCAAGTTAGAACTGCTTGAAAAATTATACTCTCTGATCTCTCAATATCTGTACTCTGATTTCTCAATAGCTCTACTCCCTATACAAGTACTTAAAAAAAAATCCTCAGAGATCTCTACTTAACATCTTTTCCAAATTATATAGGCACAAGAGAGATTATTACATTTTTCAGTTATTCAGTAGATAATACTGCATAGAATTAGGAAGGGAGGTGTATCAGCTTCACCTAAAGGAAGTATGACATTTCATACTTGCCATCTTCAGAAATCCTATAACTTTCACCTTTTGCTTCTCACTAATCTAGTCAAATTATATACTGAGCTCATCTAGTAATAATAATGCAAGGGAATTGAGCAATGGAATTAAACTACTAGTATTGCCCTTCTCTCATCTAACATCCAATTCATAATCCTACTTATATTTAACAGGCAAGGTCATTTTTTTCTCAGAGATGCCATTGTATGTTTTATTATATGATTTACATATAAGGCACAACTCCGTCATAAAATTGCCATTAACTATTTCTGAACTCAGATTATTTGAAAACATAAATGGAACTTTCACACTGAAGAAAAACGTCCTGTAAGACTCTAACCCTCCTTTAATTTCACTTGTTTCTTAACTGGTTTCTTGTCTACTGTGACTCACTCAAGACAGTGTCTCTCTATAACAAATATTATTCAAAGAGTGTTTCTTCTCTACTCATTCTCATCTTTACTCAATATGCTATTATCACTGTAATGACACGTTTGCAAAAAGGAGCAGTGGAAAAAAATGACTGAAGAAATCACAGTTTTTAAATGTTCCCTTCTATCAAATACACTAAAGTCAGAGTACTTCAAATATATATATATATTAAATAAATAATTTGAAATGTTGTCAGTGAAGTCAATGCATATTAGATGTCATTTTTACTTCATACTTGATTCCATTAATAAACTACAATATTTATTAATTTTATTTACATTGTTTTTTAAAACTATTCTACCTAAAAACAGTAATGTATTTTCTAGTTGTGTTATCTTGGAGGAAAAGCAAAATATGTTACCAAACTGAGAACAGAAGATGTTTCCAAGATGAGAAAAAAAAAGAGAGCTCAAACACAAACTAGAAGTACATATATTAAAATGGAATAGTATAAATATTTAAAATATTTTACTCAATGCATTAGTTTGATTGCTATTTTGTGCATTTAGTATTTTCACTATTTTCACTTTATAAATATTTTACAGCTGGGTATTGATACATCATCTTGTGAACACATAAATCCAGAAATTACTGAAAATACAGACAAAAATGAGAAACAACTATCATAAACAATAGCATCACTATACGTGTCACCTATACGTTCCCAGCTGCATACTGATATTTCTCCCCAGAAGGACCAATACATAAGCATGTTTCTCCTACAGGTCCTTCAGAAAAACAAACTGGGGAGGTGCAATGTGTGCACACTGAGAGGTCAGCAAGTGGAGAAATGATTGGACAAATCCAAACATTCTGTCACAATTTTGAGATATGTTTCTCAACTCATAAGTTGAGACATGCCTGAAACTTCATGGATCATTAAATATTTTTTATTTATGCTATTTATCTCCTATGAGATAAAACCAGAGAAGTGATAACAAGTGGTAAATGAGGGAAAATCTGGTCTATTGAGAAAATGTGTAAGCAGAGGACAAATGAATCCTGACAAGTACTTGGCTCTGAAGCATACATTCTACTCCATAAAAAGAGTGGGCCTGTGGCAAATGGTGAACATTTAAGAAGAAAAAAAGAAAGCAGAGTAGGCCAGATGGGGCAACCCTGCAGAAACTTTGACTTGCAAACCCATTAAAAAAATAATAAAAATTTGAAATATTGTCTTAGTAACACCCGTTTCCTGAGTTATTCCTGATTGATCCCAGATGGTATTAAGTTGTCATGCCTGCAACTCTGTGTAGCTGTGCCACTTTCCAGAAACTCCGTTTTAAATCATAAATGATCTAGTTGTTAGCAGATCTTAGAAGAAAAGAGCCAAAGAAAATAAATTGCTATTGCTAAAAACTGAAACTTCCACAGAACTTGAAACACTGAAAAAAAGAAAAAAGTTCCAAGAAACAGGAATGCTCCACTAATCTAATGAAGTAAAAGGGGGTAGCTATCTAAGAACAGATTTGGGATTTTTTTTTTAGGAAAAAGGTCCCACAGATCTTAAAGATATGTTAAAATTTCAAATCATTTATCAATTCATGATCATAATGACTGGAAAATTTTTTCCAACATGATCACTCTCATTTTCTTTAAGTAGGTGCCTCATCGTTATACCCCACGGTTTGCAAGGACTGGCTATCTCAGATCTAACTCATGTCTTTTTCATTTTTCAGTGTGCATTCTCTGCTCTCAAAGTTCTGGACTAGGGTATTAAAATTGTAATACTCTAGTATTAATACCCTTATAATATAATGCTTCACCCTAGAGAGTTTTTTTTATTGATAAATGAAATAATATCCTAAGTGCTATAGAAAATCTGCTAAAATAAAGATAATTTGTTTTAAAAAACAAGATATGATGAAATACTATAAAGAATACTGATATTATTCTGAAGCAAGGATCATAAACTTGAAAATGAAACAATATCACAGCTGATTCTTAAGTAGAAGAATGTTTCTCTTTTCTTCCCATTCTTCAGGTACTTTCTGGTTTTCAAATTACTCTGATAAACATCTGATAGAGGTTTTAGTATCCATTTATATACCTCAGGAGATTATTGTAATCTCGATTTATGGTATGGTCCTCATGCGTTTCAAATACAAAATACTATTCCTTTGAATTTAATGTGTTTTAATAGTTGCGGAATCCTCCATAAAGGGGCAAATTGTATTCGGTTTTTCTCTCCAATGGTTCATTTATCACTCTGAGTTGCTTTACTACAGAGAATCCTATTTAGAGGCAGAGGAGGGGAAAGAAATGAAAAATCCTGCTCTTTTCTTTAGCGTGTTAATGTATTGCTACAGGAGTCAAATATTTTTGATACATAGTAAATACAAGGTAAATCCCATTTGTGCTGCTTTTCCATATGGCATCACATGTTCCCAACTTCCTGTGATACTCTGATATATTTATAAGTCTTGAGTCTACTTGTTTAGTATCCTTTATTGAAAAGTCCTTTTACTCTATTTTAAATCACTTGCTTTTGTTTCCCCTGTGCTGCAGCATAGGCTGCTTTACTTGCATATCCTATTGCCACTACTACAGAGGGCAGACAGTCTTGCTGCTCTCATCTTCACAAATTACATCTCTGTGTCTGGATAAAGATGTCACTGTTGTCAGCAACACGCTCAAAAGATTGCACTTCAAACTGAATCTAAAACTCTGAGATCCCTCGGAGTTTAAAGGGAGTTCACTAACCCAGAAATACATTATATAATGATATGAAAGCTCACAGTCAAGTTCATAATCCTCCAGGTGGTATTTACAAATCTGATTTTGTCCCAATAGATCAAAACTAACCATCTCCAAGTGTATCACTCCTGCAAAATTTTATTTTGACCTAATCTAAATTTCATGGAATTAATCGCACTTAATTTCTTGTGTACTATCACTTTTTATTTTAGGTCTCTCTGATTTCATATTACAGAAATATTCTAGTATCAGAAGATACTAGAGTTCCTGGGAAATTACCTCTAGTCGTACCTAGGAGATAAATTTAACAATCTAAGAAGATATTTTGGTAGATACTGTACAACTCAGAGATGAGACTGCTCCTTCCATGTGTTGAATTAAATGAAAATAAATACAGTAAATAAAAACTGCCTACAGCAAAGTGTCATGGATTTTTCTTCTCAAATAAAATGGCACAGCTGGAGGAAGTTACTTTGAGAGACATCAGAAGTCCAGCAACAATGGAGACTTAGGGACTTTCAAAGATATGTAAAACTGTAACAGCTAAAAGCACAAAAACAACTTCTCAATATAGTACCTGGTATTAATCAGAAAAGAAAAACAAACATTTTGGATTACATATAACAAAAAAAAGGCATTATTATGTGATTAAATAATGTCCTGGTTTGCCATTTAATACAGGGTGTGGTTCTCCTTCAAGGTAGAACTGTAAAAAAGACCAGAAAAAAGGAATATGGATAATCAAAGATGTGGAAATACTCCCGTAGGAGGAATAATTAATCAGGCTCATACTGAGGAATATATTGCTGATCATCATTTCCAGTATAGTGACTAGAGGGAATCTATTAAATTAATCAAAAAACAAACAAACAAACAAACAAAACAAACAAACAAAAAAAACATAATGTTTCAATGTTTCATGCTAGAGAAGAAGCCAGCACAAAATTCAGTGGAATTAGAATCATAGAATCATAGAATCATAGAATGCCTAAGGTTGGAAGGGACCTCTAGAGGTCATCTAGTCCAACCCCCC
>JAUBNY010000176.1:824949-849828 GCA_032275445.1 Crypturellus soui
CTTTGGCCGCAGTTATTCGCCTCTAGACAAGGAGCTCCGGCGCGAGCGTCCGCTCCAGAGCCCTTCCCTTCGAGATCTGATTAATTGCCAAAGGATGTTAAGGATGCTGAAAAGTTTACACAGGCTCAAGGAGAAACTGAATAGCTAGGAGAAAATCAATGGCAGGCTACTGAACACACAAAACTATTTCCATCTCAGGAAGTCCCCTTAGTTAAAAACAACTGGAGGATCTAAGAGTCCTATAGAGGAGTTTGTAATAAAATCCTGTTAGTTTGGAGCAATGGTCCAAACAGACCAATAGTCAGACTCCAGCAATGGCCACAGGAAATGAAGAAATGCTGGTTCAGCAAATTGTGCTCTTCCCGTAAAGCTTGTCCTTTTCTTCTTCTCTTTTCCTCTTAGTGACTAGGACAATGGCCTGACCACCAAAAAAAATCAGCTATTTCTTAATATCACACTTGCAAAAGGACTTGTTCTCCAGCTATAATGAAGGAGCCAACAAGAGTTGCTCACTTAGGACTTGTGCAATATGTTTTTCTCAGAGAGAAATTAAGACCTTAATGGAAAGACTTCAATGAAGTCTAGCTTCAAGACTTGAAAACATGCAATAGCAATTATTGCTAATTCTTCTCTAAGAGGGAATATACATTTTTGTATTACTCTTATTAAAGTCTATTTTAATTTTAATTTACAAGAATAATCTAAAGATTTATGTTCAAGTAGTCTATTCTGTATTGCACATTAAGTAACTCCTACACAAAGTATATGACTATATATCAGCAAAGATGGTGCACTATACAGATAATCAATGGACCATTCCCTCTCTAAATGGCACTTTCTCACAAGTAAAATCAGGATTAGTTTCAGAATTTTAACTACTGAAAACAGACACCATCATAGCAAATGCTCTAAAATGCATAGTTATTACACATTTCCAACCAGAATTCTGAATACACATAGAATT
This sequence comes from Crypturellus soui, assembly GCA_032275445.1. NCBI lineage: Eukaryota > Metazoa > Chordata > Aves > Tinamiformes > Tinamidae > Crypturellus > Crypturellus soui. The sequence continues at coordinate 825,914 of JAUBNY010000176.1, forward strand.
TTTCTTGAATGGCGTAATTTGCTGTCAGATAAACCCATATGACAATATTTTCTGATAAGCTAACCTTTTATTTAGTGGATTTTTATTGGGTTCATATTTGGATCATATTTGGATCATATTTTGCAGGTTTAAAAGTTTTATTTCCCTTTTCCCTTTATCTCTCAGTAAGATCTCTTCCGCTGTAGTTGTATCACACAGTACCTGCAAATTTAGAGGTCAATACATATTATACTTTAGGATAAGAAAGATCTGAGATGATTGAGTCTAATCCAGAGTGAATCTGAAATAAAATCTGACCTCTTAGTAAAACTCTAGACTGCTCCAGTCAAACCACATACATAATACTTTTACTGATATATTACTTACTTGCTTTGTTTTTCCATGCTGGCTACCCTGAGACTTTCCCATCGAGAATTAAGTAGATTCATTTGTTCTTGGATTTCATTTTCTTCATCATCTGAAAGTTTCCCAAGTGACAGAAGTTGACTTCCAACTTGCAAAACATGGCCAACACGTCCTTGGTGGGCTGTTAATTCCATCATAAAACCCTGACAATAAGAAGAAAACTCTCTTTTAAATTCATTTTTTTTTTGGTGAAGAAAAAACAGACAAAGGAGAAATATTCAATTTTACCCTTTTTCCAAAGCTGTTTTTTTACTTTTTATTTTTCTGCCCCTCACTCTAAAGTTGTAATAAAAACAGAAATATACATTTTGACTTTTTGCATATGGTACAGTCTCTAGGAGTATTTTTGAATTTTACAAATCAAAATTAAAAATAAAGGAAAAGGAGTGAAAATAAACTAGAAATATTTTTACTTGTTTTATATTTCTGATTTTAACATAGCATACAAGCAGATATAAGACTACTGAAAGCTTAGTGTATGTACCTCATGGGTGTGAAACTGTTCTTTAACAACTTCTACATCATTGGATATGTCTCCTTGTGCTTGTAACGCATCTTCAGCAGAGAGAAGCCATGTGAGCACTTCCTCTAAAGCAGTTTGATAGCTGTCAAGGTCCATTTCTGACCTCATCAGTGAGGTGCTAAATGTCTTTTCTTCAACAGTTTCTACAAACTGATCAAAAAAAAAAATAGAGTAATGCAAACAACCTCTACTCCAATAAGCCTACAAATGAACAAACGGGATGCCATCATCTTGTATCACAAAACAGGATTAAAAAAATAATTAATCTGGCTAGTGAGTGGAAGGACTCAGTATAAAAGCTATAACAAAAATCAGCCAAGATTGAGAGAGAAATTACAAAACTCAGAGTAAATTAGATATTTTACATCAGAGTTCACATTTGCTAGCAACTATTCTGAATAGTCACAATATTTAAATTATACCTGTACAGTGTTCTTCTATTTGCTTTTCAATAAATACTATAATTTTTCATTCTTAGTTTACTATTTCACATTCAAGTATTTTCTCTTGGAAATAAGGGAGAAATAATTTATTTTCCACAGCATCAAGAAAGCAGCAAGTTCCATTCTGACATTGCAGAGAAATTAAAAGAAATGCCACACAGAAAGGAAAACAACCCTTTAAACAAACTGTTAAATTTGAACAATCCATACACCCCCATTTTATTAATACCATGCTATAAAGCTGAAAAAGCTCAGAAATCACATCAGAAAATCAAGCCATATTTCTTTTTTTTTACAAAAGTGTGGAAAAAAAATGTTTATTTCTCTTCTCACATAGCTTAACGTCACACTCATTCCTTAGTAGACAAGTAATTTTGACAAACACAGAATTTACACATTTTACATTCTGAAGTCAAAAGAAATCAGTAACAATTTAGTGATCACCAGAACAATGGAAAAATAAGCAAAACCTTAGAGGGGGCTTGTTACAGAAAAGCTCATCTAGTTTATTTGTCAATGAGTTCTAAAGAAGTTAAATTTTCTATGAAGTTAGCATAAAAACAAAATTTTATATAAAAATGGCTATGCTGTTATCAAAAGTAATACAAAGGTATTTTAATTCTTTAATAGTTAGCAGAAATTGTCCTATACTCATGTAAGTAAAATACTCATTGAAGATTATAAAGTCTTGCAATGTAGTTTTGTACAGAAAGTTATGTTAATATAACTAAAAGCAGGAAATGTAATGCATGCCACATCATTGTTCAAAATGAAATTCTTGATTTTCACAACAAATTCATTCTTAATTGCGTGGATCTTATATTCACACACAACTCATTTGAATTCCAATGTTATATGCTAGCTAAAACGCCAGTGATAACTTCATTGCTACTCCTGCATGAAAAAAATAAATCCAGTAAATCTGTAAATAAATCCAGAACAGGAAAAATATTGAAATCAATATAATTTTCTCTTAATTTTATACAAAATACTGTCTTATAGCAGAAATAATGAAGTATAGACAATGCTTAACACATACTCTTGTGGCAAAAATGACTAAATGGTGTCATTTAGTTCATTTTAGGTAGTGTAAAAGGTACTAAGAAGTTATCCACCTGTGTTATATCGCTGCAGCAGCATCATTTTCTGTAGTACCTAGCACTACAGATGCTATAGTAGCTGAGAGAGACTATAGATATAATGTTTGAATGCTTGCAAAGGTCTGATTATCTCTGTCAATTTTTGCCTGAAAATTCTCCATCCGAAAACTGAAAATCTTTTTTTTTTTTCCTTAAATCCAGTATGGGATATTGTCTTATAGATGACAAATGCAGAACCAAGTGCACACTAACAATGCTTTCTGAGAGAAAGAAATACTCAACAAAGACCTCCCTGATATTTTTGACCAGTCTTCATGCTGCTTTCTTTCATGTCATAAATACATAAATAGATGCAGTTCTATCGAAAAATTATGGACTTATGACCTTCAATAGAATGATGCAGATGAATTTATGGCTAGAAGGGGATCTTGTAATAAACCTTGAACAAATGTTAAGATTGCAGGAAAATAAAGGAAACAACAAATAACTCTAAATGGAAACCAAAGACTTTCCTAGCAGGTACTGCAGACCATGTTTTCATTTAAAAAGGTCAGTTTTCCAGGAGACAGAAATAAGCACTGATTTAGAGGATGTATAAGCAAAGGACTGTGGAATGGTGTCAGTAATCTCTATATCCAATACAGTGTGGCAACAACTACTTTTCTCCCCTCACTCAGAGCTTATGGCATTGCTCACAACAGAGGGCTCAGATCAGCTAAGAGGTGATGGAGTAGAAAGGGATGATTTCCTTGAAGCAGAAAGAGTTAAAAGCATTCCTTTATGGATATTGTGATTTAACAGTTCTCAAGTACTGAGGTCTAATAGAGCCTCATTTTGTCTCATCTTTACATATATCAGGCGTATGAAAGGGTAACAGTGAGAGAACAACCATCAGAAAGCCACAATATTAGTAGCATCTTGTTATTCTGGAGTGCACTGAGTACGTAGAATATTTGGATTTGGATTTGAAAGGGACAAATGTAGCGACCATTTGGAACCTTTAGAGGAATTTAAATTGATCATCCTCGTTGACGACATTGATAAAAATGAAGCCATACCTACCCACCTTAAAAATGAGACTAAACTTCTTTTTGCATGTTTAAGTACCTCAGCTGTTACCAAGCCAAAATAAGGAAGCAATGTCTAGGCATCCTTGATCTGAATCTGCACTAGTAGAGAATATTTACATTGTGCAAAATCTGCAAGTGTAGGCTTTTAAAATGTGGCTCGGAGTCAACATTTGGATCTAACTTTACAAACATCATATAAACATGTATTTTAACTCTACTATTATACCATATCTTCACTATTGCAGCTTGTGCTGCCAGCTGCCTGAAAGATAACTGTACATCTTTGCCCTGGGTACGCAATGAAAAATAACTACGCAAAGCATCAGAATCTCAGACTGTGTTATGTAGTCCTGACCAACATTTTGTGGCAGGTGAATAAAACCCGCTACGTGGAAACAGTACTAAACCCATCACTTCAACATGACCTGAAAAACATCATGGATTACAAACTCATTCCTCTAATTTACAGGTAATGAGGTGAGATTGAATATAGAAGGAAGGAGGACTAGTAGGCTTACTGCTCTTACAACAACATCCCCATGAAAAACGCATTTCTTTTGGTTCAGCTCTAAACACCATATCAAACACTAAGCTAAACGTTCACACTTGTAAGTTCACAGCTACTGAACTAAGTCCTGTGAGTGCCCTACATCATACAAAAGACAAAAATGAGTTAGGTGTCTTAATAACATCTTCACTTATATACAGGTTATCCACTACCATAACACAAACCAAATTTCAGCATGAAGACTCTAGAGCACCAAGACTAATCCAGAAATAATACATGCAGTACTAACACTGAAATCCTATTTTTTTAAATAATGACTGAAGTTAAAAAAGTAAAAAAGTATCATATAAAAAAAAGAACATTTCCTGTTAGAATTACATCTGAATTTGTAATAAATCTTTCCACAGGTTCTAAAATATTGAGATAAAATTAAGATTCCAAGATAACTGCATATAGTATGCTGAGAACAAAAACACAGATCTATTAATTTAGACATAAAGACAATTGCTGTTTCTAATGATAATTTTAAGAGATTAAAAAATAGTAAGTACATACAAGTTAAATTACTCTTGTGCTATATAACTAGAAAGACTACATAAAGGAGGAAAAAGGCTCTCCTCAAATGGGCATACAATCTCATTCTTCAATCAAAAAATATTCTAAGCAAAGATTTAAGAATTAGTGATTACCTGGTGTAGTTGGATTTTTTTTTTTTTAGTAAAGGCAATTTAAGATCAGAATAGTTTTCTCTTTTTGAAAATGTCCTTTGCATGATTGTAGCCTTAAATAGTAGCACACATTAATCACTCTTTAATCATGTCTCTTAGCAGGTGGGACTAATACCACTGCCTATCTTTCCAGCTGCTCCAAGTCTCTCATTACAAAATCATATTTTACACTTCTTTAAAATTGCCAAATTATGACTGTACAGGCTAAAATGTTCCCTGCAAGAATTAATTCTGTACATTTTTTTTAACCGATATTTTCAGTCAAAATGTTTTTGGGAATAAAACTAGGGAGACATACCGCCTAGAACATTTGTGAGAATAATACTGACTATTCCCTTGTTCTAAATGAAGTAGCATTTTCATTTTATCAAGGATTTCCTATGCTGTCTTCATGAATGAAAAGGTCCTGGGTTAGGGAAGTGGTTTTTTGCCATTCATATGAAAGATCTGCCCAATTAGGCCTTATCATAAATCAGAAAAACTGCAGTTTTGCTTGCTCAGTTGAGACAGCCTAGATTTTTAGTAGCTGATCTTCCTGGTGTCTCTGTTTCCACTGGTAATGCTTCCACCTGCATGAACTGGCCTGTCCGTGCAACTGCTGTTTTGAGAAGCAGGAGACGAGTCTGCATGCATGTCAAGATGGAAAAATCTAGAGCCAGGCAGTGTGGCTGAAAGCACTTCACAAAAAGAAGCAAAGAATATGCCTGAACTACTGGGAGGAAAGGGGTGAGGGAAAACACGTCTCTCCTGCTTACTATACTCGGCGAAGCTGGTACGAAGACTGATTTATAGCTACAAGGGAAATTGGGCTCCTAGTGACTAGGAGTCTGGAGGCCTACTGAGATCAGCCGAAAGCTAGTGAAAAAACTTGGAAGCAACTGGGTGAGATGACCAAGGAAAGGAATGAGACGGGGAGCTAAAGAGAAATAAAAAGTACTAAGAGCTGAGAGAGAGAAACCAAGGCTGCTGGACACCTGGAATAAGTGGGCGCCTGGAGTAATAAAGCTGCAACATTTTATATATATTATGCTTTTTTACTTAGCATGCTTCTCCTAGACACTCATGTTTAAAAACAAATATTACAGCAGGTTTTGCATAGCAGCAACTTGACTCTTTTTCCCTACCAAGCATAACAAAGCATATTCATTTTATTAACTTCCTAGGAATATTTTTTTGGCCTATGCTTATTTAAGTGTTTTAATTTTTTTTTTTGCTGACTGTATAACGTATTGCTATTTGAAGTATTACTGACGGTGAACAAACACACAGTATTTGCCTCTCTAAAGAAGGCACTTCCCATTCAAGCAATTAAAAATCATGGCTCCAAACAGTAATACAATTTGAGGTAGATGCATTAAATCAATTGGTTGTGATTGAATTGCATTATTTTCATCATTTAAATCATAATTTTTTGTTGTTAAAATGCTTAGTCTTCCCACCATTTTTCAATACTTCTTTTTTTTTCTGATTCCAGAATGAGATACATTTTAGTGGACATTATTTCTCAGGAGCTGTCACTTAGCGCAATAGCCTGTGAGATCATCTGGTCTCTAAATAACACACAAGTAAGGATATTCTTCACATACAGGAAGTGAAGATTTTCATCCTGACAATATATTTCCATTATTATCTATGAATCTTCACAGAACTCTCTGTAATCATTGTCAGCAACATTAAACGGTAACAGGGTCCTGCAAGTACATGCTTCAGGAAACCTCAAGTCTGCTACCAGTACAGCTACAACTTCAGAGCAGCTGATTCTTCTCTCTTGAAAAACATCTGTTGCTTAAGTCTTGTCTATAAAACAGTGGAAATGTAATTTTATCCACTGATGATAATTATTTCACCTTACAATTTATGTTATTATGCACATTGTTTCATGTAGTCACATGAGAAAGAATTCAAGATGGAAAATGATTTAAGAATCATGTTTATTATCATTTAAAAAGTGTAACTTCTAAATGTACTGAAAACTTGAGCAATGGCTACTTTAAAATAGACTATTCTCAGGGAGACCTTTTAAATCTTCTATGTTAATAATATATTTTCAGAAGTCCATAAATAGAAAAGTTATTAAAATGCATAAACAGAAGAATGGGATTGAGACAGATGAATTTTTTCTTAAGTAGAGGAAATACAAAAGTGAAGAATTATTTTCTTGGATCCTATAGGGATCCAAGAAAAAATGTGGACTTTATTACTTTTCTAACCAGAGACAGACAGCCAATTAGAAAAATATAGGCATCCAAAGCTGTTCTGCTGAAATAAGCTTGCAGATTTCAAAAACAAGTCTACAGAAATGTAGGCCAAGAGTAAAAATTTAAACAGAAAATCAAGCTTTTATTCATTTTCAGATATACTTCATTATATATTCTACAACTTTACAGCTAAGCCACTATGAAAATGCATCTTCAATTTTATTGCTCCATCATTCTAGATGGTTAAGTAGCTTTTTCTTTTCACCATCCTACTTAGTTGTTGCTAGTTCCTCTGTTTCTTTATTTTATATCCTCTCTCTCTCTTCTGCTCCTGCTGTCACCAAAATCAGTGTTGTCCCATGACATTTTTCGTTTTATTACATCAGTCATCCGAGTATTGTTTTTGCTCTCTCTGCTCACCTTTATGTCTCTCCTACAAGGACATAACAGAGTGCCTTACACACACACACACTTCACTCCTTCTTTATTACCTTCACTAGCTTCTATTTCCTTCATTTATTTTGATTCAAATCTTGTATTCACCCTGTAGGACTTTTGCAATTCTTCATCTACCAACACAGTGTTCCTAATTTCCCTGTTATAACCCTCCCTGAGCACGATTTTCTGCCAAAGCAAACCCTGACTTTACTGACTTTTCAAAAAAAAAGAAAAAGTGATTTCCTTCTATGTCTGAAAACTATATCTCAGGCTTGCTCTCACACTGTCAGCACTGTCAGCGCTAAGCACCAGGGCATCTGCTGTAGATATTCCAACCTTTTAAGCTGGGTCTCAGCAAAACCCTCAAAAATAACCAAAAAACAAAATAAAACTCCCAGCAATCAGAACAATATAAAGAGAATGTGTTATATTCTTCCAGCTAACCAAAGCAGTTGAGCATGAAACAAGAATGATATCTAGCTGATTTGATACCAGACTCTGTTTTCTATTATCGGACACCTAATTCCACATTACAATTATGCTATATAATCACAATATAATGTCACTATACATTTTATAGGTAAAGGAAGAAGAGCATATTCTATCATCTTTGACCAGAAGTAACAACTCCCTCTTGCAGAGCAGAATGGAAGAAACAACAATCAACCAGCTGTAGCAATTTTACTAAATAAATTATGGTAGAGGAAAGTCTCCAAATGGGTCATTATCTGTTAAAATTTCTACACTACAGTGAAGGAGAGTGTTTGCTGCCTTTTCTTTTTTTTTTATATCGTCCTTGTAATCAGATAAAGCTGTCTTCTAATTTCTGAATTTTATTACAAAATAGAGAATTGCAAAATACTAACACTCTCTCTGCTTGTAGTTCAGTAAATAGCGCTTGGACCTTATAAATCCTGTCTTCGTTAGATTCTTGCTTATTTTTCCATCAAGAGAATGGACATAGGATCTGAGAGAATTACAACTTAATTTTTAAAAAAGTCAAGTGCTGTAGCTTCCCAGCAGTCTTGACAGGAGATCCTAAAATAATTTCCACTGCAACCCATTAGCAAGTCAACATAACATTTTGCATAATCAGGTAAGCATTAGGATTCATGATCTATTGCACCTGCTCGTGTTACCACAACTTTTTTTTGCCCATCAAGTCCAGTGAATAAATGGAATCCAATAATTTCAACATTAGCCCATCCAGGGACTTAATCAAAAGTTCATGAAATGACCATGCAGAGGACAGCAGGTACCCACGCCTGCATACGCAGGAAAAAAAAAAGATTTGAAATTTGATACCACTGTCAGAAGACCATTCGATAATTTTGATCTTAATTAACTGGGAGAATATGAAAGGCCTGTTAGCAAATATAAAATACAGAAAAAATATTTACTCATGTAGGAAATTGTCCTGACACCTTGGCACAATTTCCCTGAAGAGACTGTGAGGAAAAGTTGCATGGAAGACTATGAAGGAGCACAAATACAACATTATTAATAGGAAAAAATAGTTAAAATAGACTTGAGCCTCACTCACTGCATAGAATGGTTCTATTTAACACTGTATTTTGCAGTCGTTCAGTGTGTACACCTAAATCCTTATCTCACAGCAGCTTTTAGATCTTATCTTTATACAGAACTTTTCAATAATTAACAGGGTTCTTCCAGTAGTCCCCAAACTTCGCCAGCATCTCTAAATTCCCTCTACCTTAGAGGCACTGGAACAAAGGACAAAGTGTACATTAGTTCATGGTGACTGATTCAAGATATGGAAGGCCTGATTAGCCAGGGTCCTACACAGTATTTTATGATTTTGAAGCATACTTCTCAGGGAATTCATCTGTACCAAACTGCTCAATGCTTCATCAGTTTAGATCTCACATAATGCACACAGAAACTCAGAAACAGCTCTGAAAGATTACCTTGCTCAGACACAAGCGTGTGTGGTAAGGTAAGAATATTCCTGAGCAGCACTAAACTGTTTTGATCCTTAAAATCCTGCAATTCCTCTCCTTAATGCGTTTCACAAAAGCACAAGAATGCAGCACTGGTCTATGGCGAAGAGATGTGCAATGGGTCTTGAGAGCTAAGCATCAGTGATCCTTAAAGGCAAGCTGTCCTCTCCACACATCCCAGACTCACTTTTAGAACAGGTTCCTTCTGTTCACTGGCAGATAGAAAGATATCAATTCTGAAATTCAAAACTCTGTCCTAATGCATCTATGCAAGACACTGCATTTATAGTATTTCAGGCAACCTGATTTATGTTATTTCTTCTATCTAGGCAGTTGACCTTAATAAAACTCCCTTAACAGAGAACAAACCTCTGTTTTGTGTATGTGATTTCCAGAGAAAGCGAGGGAAGGGGAGGGAACGAGGGAGGAAGGAAGGGAGGGAAAGAGGGAGGAAGGAAATGAGCTAATTTTCAAAAGAAGAATCCCATCTCTTGGCAGTGGCAGCTCCATGGAACGTGCAAGCTGGTTTGGGAGATACTCCCAAATAGTAGAAAAAACAGCGAGATGTGTAAATACTGCACTCTACCACAGACATTGGAGAGGAAAACAAGCACCAACCCACTTCAGCTGCCTACTTAAAACCATCTGTGTTCACTTTTATCTATTCACTGTCATCAGCCCTTCATTTTAGACTCAGTTTTCTCGACAGCAGCTAGGCCCAGATTCTGTTGCTCGGGTCGCATACTTTGGCTTCAAGTTCAGCTGTTAAAATTTACATATATGCTCAATTTAGGGAAATTTTTAATTCTGCCATGTTTTGTAACTTAGGTAAATCTGAGTCCTTTCCTGAAACAACTATCCCCTGTCCAACATAAAAGACATAGAACAGGGAGATAAGAGCTTTTGAAAAAAAAAAAAAACTCGCTAAATTGCTTTGTCTAAAATTTTTAGTCCATCAAGAGGCAAACACAACCAATAATGCTTTTTCAAAACCACTGTATTTTGGTAACATTATAAATACTTAGTATCACTATAAACACCATATGGATTTGGGGCAGAAGAACTACACATGAACTGGCAGCATTCCCAGACTGTCTACAGGAGAGAGTAGGGCTTTTCTGAAGCATCTTGTACCTGGCTACACATTTGCTTGCTCAAGATAATGTAAGACGAGTAAAAAACATTTTGTAGTCACATTTTCTAAAGTTAATCTAATAAAAGTTGCAAGACACGGACAGGTTTAGAGAAGGTAGTGGAAAGAGTAGAAACACACACATAAAGTTTAATTTTCTATTCAAAATAATTGTTGTGTATACTATTGGGAATTTTCAGAATTAAGAATCCACAGAAAAAAAATCCAATCAAGGTTTCCTCCCTGAAGTCCAAGGTTTCCTCCCTCAAGCTACCAGTCACAGTAGCAGATTTAGAAAAAAAATCCCAAATTATAATGGACAGAAACAAAATACCTTTAATCAGGATATTTAAACATGCTGTCTTTTCAAAATTATAATACTAAGAATCTTACCCAATCTGTCCAGTAAGCTGCATTGCATTTACATTATTTTTTCCCATGACTTCTGACTTTCTACGACATTAAAATGATGACATAAGATTAATCAGGCCCGAAGATCATTTTTCATTAATTTAGTCACCACAGCTTGATACTCATTCTACTGTTATTTTGGGTTACCAAGCCATGATGGTTCTTTTCAGGATCTTCATTTAAAAAAATCATATTTTATATATTAAATTTAAGCTTTGGAAGTTGAATAAGCAAAGCAGAGATTTAAATTAGCATATAACATTAAAACACTGCTTAGCTTGATATATTAAAGCACATTAACAGTCAGATCTTTTCCAGCTTTTAAACTATTTCAATGTCACCCCCTAGAGACTCAGTTAAAATAAAATTGTAATTATAAACACTGCAAATTCATTTTGCTGATTTTTACTTTAATTGAAGTCAATTTCAGAAGTTTCAAATGAAACTCTCTTCAGAATTTCTTAGGGCTTTCTACTGCTGTACATCACCAAAGTATCAAAATGTGTTCAAAATCATCAATAAGAGCCATCAGTTATAAAAAGAAAAAAGATGCATTTCTAAAAATGACTTTTTTTTTTTCAGGCATAAAATCTCATTGTTGAAGTTGAGGGTGAGGATCTGATAACTTCCATGTACTCAGTATCATATACTACTATAGTTGGAAGTCTTTAATAGAAAAGGGTTTTCCAAAGTCTTCTAAGATCTCAGAGAATATAGTTCTCCTCTTTAAACTTAAACTTTTCTATATGCATTTTAGCCTCTGTTGAATTTTAAGAGGTTCTTTTTTTTTTAAACAGATATCCCAAAGAATAAATTTTCAATTTAAACTTAAAAGTAAACAAGTTTTGCTGTTGCCAAAGAGGCTTAAGTGATTTAATGCTTTTTACAAATGCTGTAGTGTGATTACCTTGCCTGGCTCTACGTGCTCTAAATATTAAATCAATGGCTGAAAATGAGAAAAAATACTAACTAGCCATCCCTCAATGGAGATCTCTTTCTCTTCTGAAAGCACAGTATAGCCTTTATAAATCAGGAAACAATATAGAAGTTATAACACATATTTTCAATAGATAATAAAACCAGGAATTATCAGGAAGTCTTCCTAGATATACAGAAGAATATATTAAAAGCTTCCTAAATATTTACAGAGACACAAAAGCATCTGAATGGAAGAATCAGAGAGTAATTTATTGAGAGCTGTTAAATATAAACCTACGCTCTCTGGCTCAGAAAATTTGCAGGGGTTCTACATATGTAATTAGTCTCACCTCTTTTCCTATGTATCCATTATTGGTCATGGCTGGAAACAGTATATAATACTTGTTAAGAACTTTTTTCTGACTAATTAAAACCATCCTGACACTGCACAGACTTACTGAAGAGGCTCTTAAACCTAACTGTTGTTGTATAAAAGCAGAAACAGGGTATTTTTATGCTCTGCATCTTAAAACTAACAGGTCTATTTCTGAGAGATTTTGCAAAGTTTCATGATAGACAACTAAAGACATCTTGATTACAAAGAGTTATTGTGTGCTTAAGTTATTATTGACTCCTTTTACCTCCCACACCTTACAATTATATTGTCATTTGGCCTTTATTTGCCTCTCAGAATTTGGTGAAATGTCATCTATGAAATTAAAGAATGAATAAAAGAATTCTTCTTCAACAAAAATAAATGCATCTTTTTATAGTTGAAGGAATTTGCTACTGGCACCTTACTTAGTCACTCTGTAATGAAGTGCTGCATAGTGAATTTACATGTGAAAAATAAGTTATGGTAACAGAGTCACATTCACATTAGGCAATCTTGAAATATCTCTATTAGTGGTTTTGTGGGCTTTTTTTTTTTAGGCAGAGATATTTGTTCATGCATTTTTCATGTTAAAAATTTCAAAATAGTTTCTGACATAAAAGAGAAACACTATTCCCATAGTTATTAATTCAAAGGTAACATGTTTCCATTTTATATACATGTAGTAGATACAGTAAGTTACCAAACCCCTATTATTTATTCTCTTACAAATATAAATTATACCCCATTGTCAGCCCGGGATGATGAAAAAGAGTTATCCTAAAATAACTACATGTAAAAATATTTCAAAGGCCATTATTTTCTCATGCATTTATTTTTTATCGTTCACATTAAATTATACCACAGTTAACTGACTAAAATATTACTTGTTTATTAAGGAAAAATAGCGAGGTCATTTTTGGTGATGTGACCTGAATTTAGCTTCAGGTTCTGTTGGGAGAAAATTCACTTAATTAAAATCACTTTTCAGATATAATTACTGGTGAGGTGGGCCTGGAAGCATACTTCAGGAACAACAATGCAGTTAAGAGCTCTAATTCCATTAATAGTGAGTATATAAAACAGTGAAGTGTAGTTTGCATAGCTGCCAAAGTCTTTAACACAGTTTCATGCTAGGAATAATAAAAAAAATCAGTTTAAAAATCCATTATAATTATATAAATGTACTATTTTCAGCTACATTCTCCTCTACATTATCCTCAACACTTCATTTTTATATTCTTCTTTTCACTTTCCAGTTGTGATCTACAAAAGGGCAATTTTTGAATTGCTAGAATTGTAGACCTTCTGGGACTCCTCTCATTTTTTTCTTTCTTTCTTTTTTTTTTTCCCACCAATTATAATCTACTAGGGCTAAATTAACTATTTCACTTCTTCAAGTGAATAGCAGAATGTTGAAACAGAATCCATACATATTTTATCAGACAGTTTTGCCTGATATTCCTCATGTGAGAGAAGAGAATTACAACTGTTCTACAGATGAGATTTTGCCAAGTGATATTTCCCTTCATCATATAAAATATATTCATTTTTAACAAAATGTCATAACACATGAATTTAAATTATATGTCACATATAATATGCTATATATACCACGTAGCTTTACAGTAGCTGTTGCAGAGCCAGATAGGAGGCTGAACAATGAAGAGGAGTTAAAATTGGGAAAACTAGTAGGCCAAACATAAATGACCTGTTAAATGTTAGTATAAAGACCATAAATACAGCAGAGAATGAATTTTGAATAGAATTTAAAAGGAGTAAGAGAGTGAGCAGAGGAGCAGTAGTAGTAAAGCATGATATGGCATAACAGAGAAACTGTGTACTTGATTCCAGAGAGAAGATACAAAAGCAATGTGATTAAGAACAGGTGTGAGTAGGAATAATGAAATCAAAGAAATAATGAAGCCAATTTTTTATGATCACAAAAATCAGGAAGAAAATTGAGTGTATTCTTAAAAGGAATGGATAATTACAGGTAAACTAGAGAATATTTCAAAAAAAGTATTTGTATTGAAAATTGCATAATGACAGAAATGGGCTGGAACAACATGCAAAAAAAAACAGCTCAAGAAAAGATTTATTTATTAAGAAAGGCAAATAAACTGATCAAATCAAACTATATATATAATCAAATTATTGGGAGGAATTGACTTCTTATTCTTTGTAATATCTGCAAAAGAAATTATGTGGTGATGTGGAAAACTGCATGGTATTTGCAACCACTATATGTGGTCACATTGGTTATCACACTCTAATATCTTTTAAAGTGAACACAGTCTTGCTACTCCTTGATTACACTATCAAATCTGGCAATAATTCAACCACTGAACTCCTGGTAAATTAATACTAAATACAAGAACATTGTACTTCCCCTAAGGGTTTCTACAAATAGCACATTGGCTTCCATTTAGTCGCGCATTTCTACTACCTTCTTTTTCTGACATGTAAGATTAATATCTATCCCTTCTTGATGAAATGTGTTTACTGAAATATAAATATATGTAAAAGTGAATAATTCATGCTTTCAGTTAAAATATATAAGCTATATATAATTAATGTTTTACGTGCATCCATATTTTTTCATTAAAGCTGAGATGAATATCTCAAAATTTGCAAACTGCAGTATCAATTGCAAATCTCTGTTTCTGAAACTATCCTACATACCCTATACACTTATGCCCATCAATATATACTCCTGCATTCTTCATTGCTTTTGCTTTAAGATACAATATTTTTGTCTATATAAGTGTTCTACTTCTGCATTCAAACTTTTATGACAGAGAAATGAGAAAATATTTTAAAATGCATGCCTCTTACTTCAGATAATAGCAACTAAATCATTTCTGTTGATATGAATTCTTGCCAAATTTCCTTTGCATCGTTTCCCAGGAAACATTTTATCCTGAATTGCATACAATAACATTATGTAAAAAGAAATCTTCTGATAATTCAGTCAGCAGCACTGATCTGTCAAGTTAATCCCTTACTTGAATATGAAGAGCCTGAAGCTCATACATCATTTTACTTTACTCGTAAAAGTTATTTGAATTAGGTTAGCAATACTGTACCATTGGAACGAAAACCCAGAAACAGCAAGAAAAAAGAAAATGTAACAAAAATGCAAAGCTGCGAACACTTCAGAGCATAGCTCTGAAGCTTCAGAGCAAAGCTCTAGTAGAGTCTTTTTGACTCTAGTTCCTGCTCAAAAAAATGACAAAAAGTTGTACGTTCAGTTCCCTGAGACTATTTAAGATGTCAACGATGACACTTTAAATACTTACTTTAAATAGTATATATTTAAAATAAGTGAATTATCAGGGATTACGTGCACTTGGAATAGCAACAGAATCCACATTTAGGTGTCTAGATAAGATATTCATTGACAGCCCTCAGTATAAGTCTTCTTTTAGCAACAGAACAAGTGCATAATGGTAACAGTAATGAAAACTTAAAGAACCTGCTGGAGAGGCAAACACAAGACTTATGTACGTACAATACATGTGGCTTTTCTCTACATAAAAGCTGAAACTATCACCTTATTAAATAAAGACTTTCAGAGAGCAACCAAATGATAACTCTCGTTGCTAAAGGAGCCAACTGACAAATTGGAATTGACCCACAGACCTCCAAGATATCTCACAAAGCAGCTGGAAGCATCTTTCAGAGATCTGACAATGCAATATCCATTTAGTACTATCTCCTTGGCTCATTTCTGACCTCAAGAAAAGATAATATGAATTAGGTGAATGTCACTAACTTTATTACATAAAATCCCCATGGAAAAGTCATAATGAAGATTAAAAAAAATGTTTTTAATTAGCCAGGTTTTATGCAAAGACACACACACTGTATGGAAATGCTTTTCTACAAAATGAAAAACAATGCAAGCTTTTTCCTTAGGTAATGTTAGAAGCCACTAATAACTAAATTACTTTAAATTAACACTGAATATATTACTTTCTCTTTAGATATCTAATACTTTGGCAATCAAGTTCACTTGTTAACTACATGGAATGTGAAGGATATGAAACGGTAATCAGTGAGCTATACTGAACAAAGTCTCAACACAAACTCTGAATAAGTGTTACACACAGAGAATAAATCTCTCTTCTGAAAGACACAAAGTCAACTTCTTGCTCTCTTTCTCCCCCTGTCTCGCTGTTATTTTGTTTTTCTTTTTAAGGAAGAATATTTTGTTAGTTTCTTCTCTCTGTTCTCTCCATATACCCCTTCTCCCTCTTCTGTTATAGATCTTTTTCTGATAAAAGAATGAATTACTTTTTAGAGTTCCTTTGGAAGCAAAGAAACTGGAGACAAATTGGTATTAGATTAGCTTTATTCCTGCAAAAAGATCAAATCAAAATTGAGAAGTCTTCTCCACTAAACCGAGTTCAATAAAAATACTGCAAAGTAACAGAAAGTGTAGATGACTTTTTTTCAGAGAGACTGGGAGAAAAATCTAATTTATATTCTTGTAAACTGAAGAAATATCATCATAATATGCAGAAAACTGCTATTCAATTGCAAGCTGACACACATAATCTATGGACCGAAAGTATGGAAATAAATTTTAGTTTTGTTTAAATGAAGATGAAATGGTTCATGCAACTTTGGTAAAGAGGCATATTTTCTTACATCAGCTAGAATGCTAAGTGTCAACAAGAGAATGTGAAATATCATAATAGAAATGTATAAAGTAGAGAAAAAAAAAGTCCTTCTCCATAAAATACCAAACAAAAAAAGTGCACACCATGCATCACCTGCCTATACATTTTTTGATTTCAACTTTGATTAAACATGTGTGTTAATTCTAATTACATTAATGGTCACTATGCTTTTAAATTAAAAGATTCTCTCAGCAATGACAGGTAAAACATTACTTATTCTTCTTCTATTCTTATTCTCTAGTTTATTCATGATTAAAAGATAAACCTATTTCATTTTATTGTATTTTCCCAATTACTTCAAAAATTCTTTGCATTCTTCAGAAATTACTAGGTTTTTTTCTATTAATAAATCTCATCTTTTAACACCATAAACAAGACATCACCTTCCATCCTTTAAAAAGAAAGTATTTTTGTTTCTTAAATTAGATGTCTCATTATGTTATTGAAAGTTAATTTAAACTAAGCTGAGAAACAGATTTCTAAGCAAATTCTTCAAGATGTCTGCTCTCCTGAAAGCATTAAGTAGCATTCTCTGAAAATCTAGTCCTTAGCTAGAAACCAATAATGAAATTCCACAAAATAAGAAGTCATAAAACACACAAAATAAGAACTCATAACATCTGCTGTTGCTAGAAATTACTCCAGCAGAACTAATAATAAATAACTCCTATTCTAAAAATAAATGAGCTATATATAATATCTTTTCTAGAATTTGAAGTAATTATGTTCCTATTCTACTTTCTATAAGTGCTTTGTACCATATACATGTTTCACTTTACCAGTCCATATATCATATCACTATCCATTTGTGCAGGAGCGCTGTATTTTCATGTGCCCTGTCAGTATAGCTCAGGCTTCCAAAAGCAGGATTTTAATATCCTTAAAAATATCCCTTCACAGTGCCTCTTTTTTCCCTTTTCTACTCTAATGCTGTTACTTCCAGACTACTTTGAATACTTTTCACATTTTTAAGAATCTTATCTCATCTAAATATATGGATTATAGTATTTCTTTGCTAGAAGTAACCTAATCATTAATAAAGTAAATGGTTACTGCAAAGAGAGTGTTCCACAACACCACATTTTTCCATATGATTTTGTATTTTACAGGTCCAGTCTCCATTATATTTTATCATGCTTTCAAGAAAGTTCTGAAGAGCGAGAACATTGGAAAACTGTTTCCCCCATTCTTCCACTTAGTTGTTCTTGTAAAAGACATTGCCTCTTCCTGCTTCTTTCCTTATCTCACTTTTGATCTCAGACTGACGAATCTACAATAATCATATTTCTAAGAATACGTCAAGAATCTCACTAAAGCGCTTGGTGTCAAAATGGACAAAACAAAGTTCCTTAGTACTGCTACAGGCATAGACACAAATGCCTTTTCTATTTGCAATGAATATTTGAAATCAATATGAATACTTAACTTTGATCTGGAGTCTGTGTACGCACTAAAGAAACATGCAGCGTATTTTGCAAAATCTAAGAGGGAGAGTCGTCTGCATGAGAACTGCGACACACAATTTCCATTGCAGCAGAATCACTGGGGCAGGAAGGGAGAAATGTGGCCCTTAATGATCAGTAGAGATTAGTACTCCGGATTTTCCAAAGGTCAATACTTCTTGTAAACATGCAGACCTGCCTGACTTACAAACGTGAACTACCAAATGTCAAGCCACAACATTTCCTGCAGACTCTCAAAACCTGTAACTGCAATTCTATCGATACCAATATGGAGCGGGGGAAGTATTGCCCCTGCTCCCTCCACCCTGTCATAAACTGATACCATAGAGAACAGGAAGTCAAATGCTATGTAAGTAATGCAACTAATACTTAATAAAAGCACTTCTAAGTAGGAAATGCAATTCTTACTCTTTTAGTGACATTTGTATATGTCACTATATACATGTATATGTATAATCCACCCTTCACCACCACCACCACTAAAAGCAATACCATCTGAACGTAAATAATTCCTGCTGTTCATTTACAGAAGATAAAAGCAGAGGAAACTCAGATGGAACTACTAGGCTCAAGGAAACATCCTCTGGGTAATGAGGCACAGCTGAGCTGCTCAGAAAACAGCAGCACTGGAGCAAACTTCTGAGCGTATGTATAAAATGTGGTGCTGCCATCAGCACATCAGCATTGCAGTATTTTTTTGTTCTTCTTTGATTTTGTTTTATTAATAACCCTCAGTTGGAGACACAAAAATGTGATCAGAGTAACATCTGAGTAGACAGTCTCATCTCTGCCATTTTTTATTACTGTTAAATCTAGATAAATGAATCATTAAGAAAAACTGTTAAACTGTTTTTGACAGCAAGATATGGGTACTTTAAGTTATGATCCAAAATTTTTGATACCATTGAGAAGCTCACCTAATATACAGGGACAAGTCCTAATTTAATATTAATCAGATGAGAAACTCTTTAGAATGTTGTTTTTATCTCTAAAATAAAATTTAAAATTGTTGATTATAGAGGTTTGTTAAGAGATAGGAGGTTCTCTTTTCACATGTCTGCATTTCAAATGTTTAGATATAATAAAAGAGTGCAGTGTGGGAATCTATGTTTTAATGCAGATGAGGTGAATACTCAAGTAATTTTATGAGTCCTAGAAAGAGAGCCCTGCTCAATATATCTTTAAAAATCAGTCCAAACTTTTGAAATTACCTTCTCCTAGGATTAGAAAACTGCATGACAGGTAGACTTTAATTACAGGAATGCCCAAGAGAGAACAAGAACAATCAATTTCATGCTTTCTCAGTCTCAGAATAAATTCTCTTTTTATATTTGCACAAAGGGAAAGAGGTCTGAAATAGGGATGCACAATGACATCTGAAGTCATACCAATCTGCAGGTTCCTTCACTTTTAACCTTTGGATTATCAGGGAAAAGTGAGCACTAGCCTACCTAGCAGTAAGGATTTTCATTAGTGCGGTCTTCTACATTTCAGTTACCCCTTCATTTACATCAAATTCACTGCAGATACAAACAATCCTGCACTGCTACATGAACCCAGATGGTCCAGAAGAGGATTCATATCTATTGGTTGACATGTTAAGGGGACATTCGGAATATGAAAAAAGTCCCTACAGTGAATCAGTGTATTTGTCCTCATCTGATACAGCTGCATTCATTTTGGCATGTCATACACACAGACACTCTGCATCAATAACTGTGCATTCAAGATACTTACTGACATAAAAATAGTTGAAACAGAGTTTTAATGTTTATCTTGACATGCCTTAAAATATAAACCATTTCAAAACCCATAGAAAATGGGTTTCTTCTCAAAACAAGAGATGCAAAATGCCTTAGAAGATGGTAACATTCTTTCCCTGAAAGTTTTCATTTTTAGAAGAGAATGCTTTTGTCACACCATGAAGTCTCTAATTTAAGGACAGGCCAAGATTTTTACAAAAGATCAGCACTCTCATAATGCAAGCATTTTTCTTTAAAAAATTAAAGAAACCATAGCTAAACTTTAAAATCAAGAATCTCTGCCTAAGTGTGCTTTTCAAAACAGTTACAAATGAAACTTAAAGTAACACTGAAACTAGTAAAAAGCATATGTAAGTAAGTATAAGGGAAAAAAAAAACAAGGATAATGTATACTATTTAAAGTACATAGAGTTCTCTGTACAGAAATATTTTTACTGAAACCATAATCAGGGCATGACCTACATATTCTTGCCATTTTTCTAGTAGTATGAAAAGCTTTAAAATAATTCAAATCAAGTTAACATATTGTCATTTTTTTTC
This sequence comes from Crypturellus soui, assembly GCA_032275445.1. Taxonomy (NCBI): domain Eukaryota; kingdom Metazoa; phylum Chordata; class Aves; order Tinamiformes; family Tinamidae; genus Crypturellus; species Crypturellus soui. The sequence continues at coordinate 846,576 of JAUBNY010000176.1, forward strand.
TAACCCTCACACATCATTCACACCTAATCATCTGTAGGTAAACTAATGTGATATTTTCTTTATTAGATTAAATCGGAATATACAGGAAATAAAGTTGTATTTTATCTACAACATTTTCTGTTTCCTGAATAACTCAGTATTCTTTTTTATGAGTCTGTATGGCATAGCCTAATAATTCCCATGGGATGTACCACATTCCATTTCTATTTAAGCATTCCTATGCTTAAAAAAAGCCTTATTACTATGTTATGTATGAAAACTTATTTTTAACAGTCTTGCAAAAAAAAAAAAGAAAAAAAGAGTCTAGTATATGGATTTTAAGGTCAATTAACTCAGGCAAAGATTCAATGAGATGTAGAATTTGGAAAATAGTTACTCCTTTTGCCAAATTCCAGAGAAGCACCTGTACTGGTTGGTGGTGATAAAAACAGTTTAAATTGTGAACAGGCAGCACATAAGCGGAGCACTATCACTATTTGGATTGGGAAAACTTTTTTATTCACAAACTTCTATATTTATAAACTTACTTTGAGCTGACCCTCCTGGACCATGAGTGACCTCCCTACTGGGAGTGGATGAAGGAGACAAACATGTAGGGGAAAGGCTCCAATCCTGATGGCGCTTCAACACCCGCCTAGCCAGACCACCCTAGCCAGAATCCCTAGCTAGATCCCTACCTTGTCTCACCCCTGACAGCATCCTAACATTTTTCTGCAGCAAAAATACTTGAAAAGAGTCTACAATACCCTTTTAAGCCCAGAGTCCTGTAGATGCCTTCAGTTTGCCAGACTGCAATTGAAAAAATATAATATGATATGCCTGAAATTGTTTGCTTTATTTTGCAAACTGTTCCTTGAAAATAAGGCATTCAGGAGATCTCCTTTAACAATCCCTAAGAACATTTATTCTCCATTGAAGCATAAATGAAAACAGAATAGCCTTATCCTTTAGCAATATTTAGCTAGTAAAAAGCTTCTTAAAAGCTTGTATTCAGGATCTTCTTATTGTTGGTCATAATTCCTATTTTTTCAAAGTTCACCCTTCATAATTTGATTGCCATTTCAATAGTCACCATGGCGGTTAATTTAAGTTTAAGTTCATCCTTCCAGATGAAGGATGAACTTTCTATTCCAGCCTGAAATGGTAAAGTGTTTATACAGTACAAGTAACAGAGTTCCAATCATTGCGCTTACATTATGCTGGCAAAAAAACATCTTCTCCTCACTGTCTTTGTAAAGAGGCAGTTAGTTCTGAGATAACGAGGACTCATCTTCAAAATATGATCAATGATAAAAAATACTGATGTATCCAGCAGTGAAAAAGTTAGATGAACAGCTGAAAGTGGTGGGGAGAAAAAGCAGGATGAAAAAATGCTATGCCGAGAACCTCGAGGACATGCTTTTCTTTTCATATAACTCAAGTTGCTTTTATCTAGTCTTTAAGTACAAGAAAGCTTTGTTTTGGTTCAATGCAGAGCAATATTGTAATATTGTGATCAGGTTAATTACTGCATTCATAACTCATGTGAAAAGACCAATATTATAACCACAGAACAGAGAACATGTGGCAAAATTGTGTTATACTACTTCTGCATACTTAAGGCAGCCATGCAGTTTTTTTTAGGAACTTCTGTTTTACTTTACCCTTAAAAAGGTATTTTAGCTACGCAAGACAGTATCCTCTATGTACTGTGGATTTCAGATAGGTGAGGAAGAGTGATAGGGACAGAAAACATTTTGGAAAAAAAAATCATGGGTGCATGCCAGTAACATGAAATGATGTAATAAAAACAAACAGGCTTTCACAAATTTAAAACAGAAGCTGGAGAATAACTTCAAAAGAAAATTTTGAAATTTCTCAGGAAACTGAGGATCTCTTTTCTAAGTGAAGCTAGAAAGACTGTCTAATTAATGAACCTGAATTCAAGAGAAAAGATACAGAGCTGCAAAGCACAGCAGGGAACTGCTGAGAAGTAACTGCCATCTGAAACTTGACGACATAAATATTTTCTCCTGAGCCCTCCTTAATCCTATATGCAGGCGATTCAAGGATATAGATTTGTGCGTGTTGACAGTGGATCCTTATCCTAAGGTCTCAACAAGCCTATAAACACTTTCTAAGCAAACAAGGCTGAGGAGGATAATTTTGTTCCTTGGCTTTGGCAGAACTGTCATTCAGGTTAGTAATAACTTTTTGAAATGTTCAACCTCTTTGACTGGATGTGGTCAAGAACAGACTGAAGAAGACAGCACTGACTGCACTGGTGCTTTGAATCAGAGGTTAAGGAAAGCAAGACTTGTTGAGCTAGAAATGCAATTGAAATTGTTAGTCTTTCAACTATATTTCTATATGATGGATTAAGAATTCAGAAAGGAAGTAGAGATTTAAAGACAACTGCACAGTTTTGGTGATGCTATTAGAAAGTGTGAAAAACATGACGGTATGGGAAATGTGACAGAGAATAAGAGATGAAATAGAGTATACAAAGGAAATGGAGACTGACAGACGATGGGAAGTGTTGAGAAGCCAGGCACAGAGCTAGAGAAGTGGGCTTTAAGGTTTCAGAAAGAGAAATCCAAGACTCCAGAGCTGATGACTGGTATCAGAGGCTGGATGCTGCTACTTACAATTATAAATGTGGAATATGAATTTTGCATAATGAATGCTTGTTTCTTCTTGTGTTACAAATGTTCGTAAATAGAACTGTAAAACCCACAGAGGTACCGTGTCCTTCTCTGACTGTGGTCCATGACGTTTTGGATTATCAGGGGGTGGAGGAAGAATAGAAGGGGATTTTGACCCCTTTTTTTCCCCCCATCCCGCCTAAGCATTTCGATTAATGTTGCTCTTATGGAACAGAGACAGTGTACTCTAGTTACATTCCCAAGTTTTCTACATCCTAATGTTGATTCTACTTTGATTCTAACAGTGAGCTTCAGAAAAATAAAAAAAAATTCCTTCTTGCCAATACAGACCTTTAGAATTATTTCATTTTTACAATTTCTAAAACAACTGTTCCCGCTTAAGCAGAGAGTTGAACTAGATGATCTCCAGAGGTCCCTTCCAACCTCAACCACTCTGTGAATCTGTGAAAACCTATTGGACTACTCTCCCAAATACAGAACTTCAAAAGCATCACCAAATTAAATAGAAAGATATTTAAGACAAATCTTAGCAGCTTGTACATGCAAATGATGTTTAAGTTTGTGGCCATTTCCTCTTGGCCACTGACAGAACAAGAGGAAATGGCCAC